>MU866085.1:92335-272134 GCA_033296915.1 Triangularia setosa | reverse complement strand
CTTCCTAAATAAAAAATAAGATTAATTATAAATTTTTCATAATAAATAAATAAAATATTATATACAAATAAAAGTCATTTTTTTGGTATATAGAGAGAGCCTGTCCATGAACCCCCCCCCCCCCCCCCCCAAAAAAAAGAAATGTCATGCTCGAACCATGTCAGTTGTGTACGGGTTTTTTATGTCATGAACGCCGCATAGAATATACCCAAAAATTCCCAAACGATATAGCGGTCCAAATTAGCACACTGTATGTGCCCAGACTGACCGACTGCCACATTCCTCTCAAAGGGTATAATGCAACCAATAAACCAAACAAACGCCCAACAATACGCGTAAATTGCTGTAGGTGAACCTATTTACTGAGCTCGTCGGTCGACGATCTCGCCTGCTCGGAGCAATGCGCTCATACCATCGAGTCTGGCGTCTGGCTTCCCAGGTTGGGAATGTCTAGCTGGTGGTAGTTGTGCTTGAGATGACGCCAGCGAAGCGTAGCTCGCACTCGAGGGGTGTGCAGTTACTGGGGGCTGCGAAAGGACGGGCCTGGCATAACCTTTGGTATTGGCATCCATGTCAGTATTCTTCCGAGTTTTGGGCGGATGGGAGGCGCACCATTAATTGCTGGCAGGGTGCCGGCACCATTTGGGTATGAGCCGCCCTGAAAAATATGCGGACGTTGCTGTAACAGGTGTTGTTGTTGATGGTGTTGGTGGTGTTGCTGATGCTGGCTTAGGTCAAATTGGTCTTGTTTCGATGCCAGCAGCGCATGTATTGGCAACGGACCATCAGTTGGTGTCCTTGGTTGACCAAATGGTGAGCCTGAAGATGTACTGCCAGACGTTGACTGCTCGCTCTTGAGAGTTGGTGGCCTGCTATCCCCGCTATCAAGGCGGCCTGGGTGAGCGCTTGGGCTTGGTAAAGACTCGCGCGGGAACCGGTACCCATTCATCTCGACCGAGTGCACTCCACCTGGAAACCTTTGACCCTCGAAAACGTCCGACAGTGATGGAAGGTGCCTCTGCATGTTGGGCGGTTCGTCCCTCCAGTTTTGTGTTCGTTGATTTGGTGCCTCCATGGAGTTGAATGTAGGGGATCGTTCGGTGCGCTCAGTCTTGCTTATCATGGGCGAGTGGATCAGCTCGTCTTTCGGTGAAGCGTGAGAAGCGCCAGGAGTTGTGGCGGTCGAATACTGAGATTCGCTCATGGACACGACTGATCCGAGCCTCTGTCCCCGGCTGGCTGGCGGTTCGCTACTTCTACGGCTGTCTTCTCGGCTGCCGCTTCTGCTGGATCGATTTTGACCAGCTCTTGGACTCGTACGACCGTGACCTTCACCATCAGACATCTTTATCCTTTTCCCTGTATCCTTATCTAAGCAACACAATCATCAGATCATGGTCGAAGGCGGTCCAGGCAAACAACCTTGCAATGCAACATACCTTGGGGAGGAGATCCATGCTTGGTCTTGAATTCTTGCAAATACAGCATATACTTCTTGTATTCGGGAGTCTTTTTGTACTCGGCCAGGTCGCTCAGGTACTTTTCCTTGATGGCCTGCGCTTGAGACTCATAGGGCTCCTTTTCGGAAGCATTGAGGCTCTGCCAGTTTTCGCCGACGAGCTTGGCGATTTCGGTGAAAGATAAATTACGGCCTTTGAGCTCTTCGCGCATTTTATTTGAGAAGAGCACGTAAGCCGAGGGCGGCCGCTCTGGCGCATTTTCATCTGGCTAGACAGACATGCCAATCAGTAACACCATTTGCCAAAGCACCTAAGCGGGAACAAACCTTGGGGTGACGGCGGTATTTCCGTTTGGTGACCACAACTACGCCTGTGTCCCGGGCATCTTGCCTGGAAGCATCCGTCCGTTGTGGGTCTTGGAGTCTCAAATCCTCAATGCTCGGCTGAGTGGGCGAGACGAGAGAAACGTCTGGCGCAATGCCTCTGGTATTGGCAATCCGCCTTTGAAGTTTCTTTTCACAACAGTTAGCCGGCTGACAGATTCTCAGGGTAGATCTGGCGCTGAATACCCTTCTATGGCCCAACTTCACTCCTAGCGTGTCGCTATCCACATTGCTTCATGTCAGCACCGTCTCCCTTATTCTCGCTTGTCCAGATGTGATAAACGTACAGATCGGACTCAGTGATGTCCAAAATGGTTTCCCATGTGTCGAACCCTTGCTCGATGAAGGCATCCAAGTACTGGGCCAGTCCCAGCTCTCCAAAGACGGTCGACAGTAGTTGCGTCATTCAGCTCGCTCGTGTACTGCTGCTGTCTGGCGCTGGTTTGGGTGGTGTAACAGGTGTGGTTGTTTATTTGGTTCCTGGACTTTGGGTTGTCTGGGTTCTCTCGTCCCGTGCCCTTCGCTCTCGAATCAGAGCGGGTCGGGGAACGCGACTTGGCTGTGTACGCACTGAAGCTACGGGACGGGGTCGTGTTGGTGCGTTCTCGGAGCTTCGGTTGGCGTGGATAACAACACAGTGGACTAGGAAGGGGACCCTATGTCAAGGGATGGTGGTCGAGAAAAGTCGAGCTTCGCTGGCCGGTGGGTTCTTATGGTAAACGGAAGACCAAATCTCGCGCGGTACGGTCAGGGTCGTTGCTGTTGCTGGAGAGGAAGGTGGTGCTTGGGCGCTTCTTGTGGTGAGGTCTTAATGGGAATGTTAGACGGGATTACAGCAAACATGGCATTCTTGAAGGGCAGTGGCGGCTTTCGGTGGTGGGGTAGAGGTCAAGATCTCGATGACATGCTGAATTGGAGGAGAGACAGGAGCTGGTTGACGTGGGACGAAGTCGGCATGGAAGTGGAAGGGTGTACAAGCGTGTCTGCTCGCCGGGAGGGCACAGGTACTTACAGACAAGAACACGGAACCGGAGCCGGTGCAGGGAGCTCGAGGGAAATCAGGGGGGTTTGCTCGGATGGGTTAAGCCTAGAGGTACCCGCCGTCGGTGTCTCGCTGCGGAATGCTGGGCGTGGGACTAGAAAACCCGGGTTTCGATCTGTGCTTAGGTCTGGACTCTTGTCGAGAAGCAGACGAAGGGAGTGCGCAGGTTATTATCTGCTGGGCAGGAGAAATGCGGTGTCAGCAAATCCGACATGGGGATCAATATAGTACATTACATATGTATGTAAGTTAAAAATGTCGAGGCAATCCCAGTGCGTGGCTCCCAGATCGGCTGATTTGTGGACAGCGGGTGAAGTTCCTAAGTACTTGTCTAGCCTGCTCGGGAAAGGACCGCCTGTGCTGGGTGCCGCTGGGTGCTGCTGTATGGAGTTCTGAATTTTGGCGATGGTTGTTACGCTAGGTTGGAGTTTCCCCCCTACAGTACATGTACACAAGCAGCCTGTTAGAAATGCAAGACAGCGAGGGGGCCACAGGATGCGCATTTTGTAAATTGACGGTTCAGGTATCAGATCAACAAAACATCGGACGGGGTGCCGTGTCCGCAGCACAGCGCCAAAGACGGGCCGCTGCTGCCCTGCTGTTTTCTCCACTGATTTTTGACCTCTCCCAGCAGAAACAGCAGTTCACCTTTAGGTACAGACTGAGCAATCGAGTTCAGCAGCAGCAGCCGGCAGTACCCTTGTGTGAGATGGCCCGATTCACGGATCATAGGTTCGGCCATGGGCATTTCTCTTCAAATATGGCAAAGTGACACCGGGACAGTCGACTTTGTGATGGGCCGACGGGCTGCTTGATCGAGATCTCAACGGAAACGGCCCATGGGCGGCAAGGGCTTTCGTCGCTCGTATGTACACTTATTGTTGGCCATTTCGCCTTGACCGTGGTCGAGATGAATTGCCATGATGATGGCCAACCACAAAGCGACATGGCAAACTCCAAAGTCAGTCGGGGCGCTGGACGGCGGAGGGGCACTTGAGGGGGTAGCGAGCAAGGGGGATCTCGATCCCAATCGGCGCCATGAGGCACATGAAAAAAAACGTACGATTATGATGGATCAGCAGGGCATCTGGCCAATCAGAAGCTGACCATCCGCCGCTTTCCCAAGCTGGCGTGGGAGGGCCGTCATGGACTCACGGCAGGGTGGCAGGTACCCATCAGCCAGTAGCAAGCAGCAGTTCACAAACCGTTCTGCTTGGGATCATGGCGCTCCAGGCAGGCACGCCCCTTCTTGGTTCCAGCTGTGACGGGACCGACGGAATGTTTTTTCCTTCAACTCGCTGACCACGCATGTTGCCCATGACATGAATGAATTTAATCCGTACGGGAGTATTGCCCGGGCGAACAACTTATTGTGGTCAGCTGTTGCAAAGGCAAGACACGATGCCTCGCGGAGGATACCGTTGGCTAAGTTTGCTTGGATAGAGGGGCAGGCGGGTTTACCGTCCACTACCCTCGGCCGGACAGGACAATTATTCCTGATAACAACAACCATCGAAATTTTGCCCCGTGATCGAATCTTTTGCTCATATGTGATGCCACACACACTCCCGGTCTCAACTCTATATGTGTCATGTTCCGTCCGTATATACATGATATTCTTACATTGCGCATGAGGCTTGTGGGCAAAATCTGGGCCAAGTGGAAATGGCAATGGTGAATGTCGACCTTGTGGAAGAAAATCCGATCTACAAAATGGCCTAATTGCCCAAAAGACCCAAATGGGAGATTCCCAGTCGTTGGCGCCGTTGAGAATTGCCGTTTCCATATGGGATTTCCGATTCCAGCATAGGACAATTCGGTCGCAAATCAGGCCATGGGCCGCAAGGCGTGAAGATGGCCGTCGTCTGATCGAGGCGGGGTTCGTGGACTGGCCCGCACAAGCCAGCTGGTGAACAGGGAGCTCTGCAGTCCAGATTCCTGGAATCGACCAAGGGCCTAGAACGTCTCCGCCAAGTCTCCGCAAGTCCAAGTCACGTCACAAACAAGGGTCATCTCTCGGCACGATATTCCACCCACCCGTGCCACCGCGCTCATGGTCCCCTTCAGAAGCCAACATATCCATCCTTAAAACCTCAGCCGAATGCGAAGACTCCGAACTACCAACCACAAGAAACGATCCGATCCCGTCCGGTCCGTCGAGCTGTCTCTGCCTCTATCAAAGTCATCTCCTGAACGTGGACAGTCCGCGTCGCTGTGAGGGCCCCGTCATCAAGTGCAGTTTACGAGGCTGTACACACTAGTAACTGTCGAGAGAAAAAAGCAAAGCCAAGCTCCAACAACCAACCTCTGCTGAGCCAAGCCTTGGTGGAGTGCCGTCACAAAAGCGCTCGACATCCAGTCATCGCCCAAAACGCCATAGCCTTGCTGCAAAAATCGTACGTTTGTTTGAGAGACTGAGATCGTGTCAAGCGTCTGCGGTTTCAACAGGGCACATCGGCAGCACCGACTGCGGAACCACTGTTCCAGGTGTTTCTGCGCTATTGAGAATTGACAACGTCGGTAGTCGTTATCACAAATCTCACGGTGTTTTTTCAGTGGATATCGCGGCATCGGCTTTTGTTTCTTTTTACTACAAAACTCACTCACTCTTTTACCTGACCATAGCGAACATGGCGTCCCCGAACCCCAAAACCGAGAACGGCGCCTCAGAGACGAAACCAGCTCAGAACGGAAACCCGCCATCATCGTCGTCGTCGTCGTTGCCTTCAGCGTCGGTTGGCGAAAACTTGGCGCAGGTAAGCGATCTATTCCACATTATTTGCCATGCAAGCAGAGCATAGTTGCTGGGCTGGTGGAGGTTCCCGGCATGGCACCATAATGTCCAATACATACATACACGAACCTCGCTCCATCTCCGTGCCTTTTTCCGCCCGCATACCTCGTCTCTCCGGCCAGGCGCCTTTACTGATGTCCTGTCTCTTGCCGTTGCGGTCCAGGCTCTGAAAGATCTTGCTAGGTATGATGCGGCTTTCATTTCTCGGTGTTTTTCCTCGAATGTCCATGGCAAATCCTGTAGCATCCCGGTTCGGCCCTGCGTGGACTCTGGCAAATCGCATATCCACATGGCACGAGATCTCCAGGGTCTTTCTGCCGCTTTACCCTTTACGAATAGGGTTTACCACTGCTCCCTGCATGCCGCTCCCTTTGGCCGACATATTTGACGAATTTTTACATATACACCGCTCCTAAAAAGGAGAAAGATCAGAACTTCGGGCAGCCCTGTCTGAAGTCAGCAGGACACTCTCCCGAGTCACGGCTTGGCTTCCTACGGAGAGTCTCCCAGGCCTCCTGGTTGGGTAGAATGCTCTCAAGGTTCTGTCAACCGACAGCACCGACAGCAGGGAGAAGGACCCTTTGTGCAGCGGTCTGAGGTGTTCCTCGACGCTAGAATCTGACATGGCTGAACTGATTTGGTCTGGCCCGAGTATGCATGGTCCACCCGTCGCAGTGGTTGTGGTTCTAGCATGGCGGGCTGTGGCCCGGACACGCCGCTGTCCCCTTTCTACCCATCGCTCATCAGAACTTTGCTATATGCCCCCTTGAGATCCGAAAAGCTTCGGCGCTCCAGCCCACCTACCTAGTCACGAGGAAGGAGGGGCAGCCATATAAATCTTGGTCACTGAAGAATCCAAGAATGAAGAGATCGGTCTTCACTATGGCATATCGCCCGATCTATGAATTGATGTCGAGGGGCACAGATCGTGAACCGCTGATTGTGTTAGGTAACAACCCGCTGATCAATGTAAAAATAAATAGGGGCGAGCAGACTGCTACTGCGCTGGAGAACGACTTGACCAAGCTTGAGAACAAGTTGGATGAGATCCTGGCCTCATTGGGGGTTAACATTGACGACCTGGAGGACGGGGAGGACTTGACAAATGTTGACAAAAAGAGCAATGGGGAGGTGAGCGGTAAGAAATGATGACAGCATGGCGTTATATGTATGGGTTTTGATGGGCATGACTAGATGAGACAACATGAAGATGATAAAGAGCATTGAGTACAGTACATTACAAGTCACACATACCCCTGTATCCCTTGAGAGCCTTTGTAACTATAGTTTGTTCTTCGACTACTTCCTAGAAGAAATATAGTTTGGCACTTGAACCCACTGATCTCTCTTTCCTTGCCCTCAAAAAGCAGAGAAAACAATCAGCTCGAAATTCCTTTGAGACTGCACTATGCACTGCACTATGCAACTGAGCAGAATCTTGGGATGAAGCCCCAGGAGCGTGGAAGCTCTTGCGTATGGGCCGAAACATACATTTGCAGTAGACGCTCTCACACACCAAGCCAATCAAATACATCGCTCATTCTATTTTGCCACATCGCTCCCTTATGGATCATATATCGCCATCAACAGTAGCCATACGCGGGATAGCAAGAATATGAGCTATAGAAACAAGAATAGGGCGAGAACACACACGCTACTCAATCTTGCCTTTGCACGCCCTGACTCTATCTATTCCCAGACCTCAAGTGCGAATATATTACACACGCAAAATCCAATGTCAAGGCAAGCAGCAATTGTTCAACAGAGATGAAAAGTAGTCATTATCGTAACAAACACCATACACACACAATACACCTACCCCAACCATCCAACAAAGCAAGCTACCCAATATTTTGCTTTCATACTGCAGTTCCCTCCTTCTTTTCCCCCTTCTACCAACTCGCCATACCTTAGCAACTATTCTCCCACAACTAACTTGAACATGTCAAAAACATCTCTTCACACTCACTCCATCATCCACACCGTCCTCTTCTCGTACAAGTCAATCATTCACCCCCAATCGAAATCTCGGCCCCCCAATCCTTCTTAATCGTCAGCTCCTCCAGCCCCTCCGTCTTGTTGATCACCAACCCCTTCTCGTTCGCCAGATGCAGCAGGCAAATAAAGCAGTAGCTCGTCGAGATGTCGTCCATCACTGGCTTGGGGTACACCCTCTGCAGCCCGTTCATAACATCGGTAAACTTTAGCTCTGGGTCCTCCGGACTGGGTGATTCAGGGGTAGGTGTGGGCGGTGGTGCCTCCTATTTCGGGTTGTCAGGCTTGTCACAGTGTGAATAAAGGGGGAAGAACGGGCATACCTCAAGTTTCTCCAACCCCATCCCCTTCCAAATCTCCTCCTTCAGCCTCCTCACATCAACCTTCTTCGCCACCCTCGCATACTGTACGTATTCTGGTCTTACGCGTCGAGATTGAGTGACTAACATGGTCCCAAAAGCCAGATCCGCCGGGTTCGTCACCGTCATCCCCCCAAACGCCCCCGTCATGCCCACCTCCGTCATACCCCCCTGGTTGCTCATCATCCCCCCGGGCAAATCAGGACTGAAATTCTCCCTCGCATCCGCAAACTCGTCATCCATGTCATCATCATCACCCCCGTCACCCCCCGCAAACGGTAACCCATCATCCTGGAAGAAATTCGCGTCGTAGTCTCCCTGTGGCAGGTCGTCCGACAGCGGGTTCGACTCTGGAGCCTTTTGCGATGCCCAAAACGCTTCGTTGAGCTCGACCGGGCCATTGCTATCGAGGGCTTCAGCCCTGCGGGCCGAGACGGCGTCGTGATGGCTGGAGGTGAGTTTCCTCCGGTTGTGCAGGCGGGCCTTGGGCTTGAGGAAGAGAGAGAGGAGCTGCTTGCTGTTGAAGTGCTTGTCGTCCGGCAGCAGGTTTCTCGTCTTTGACTTCCAGTCCTTCTTTGCTAAGGAGATGGTCGTGTTGGAGGAGGCCGAGGTGTAGATCGCGTCTGCGATGGACGGGTCCAATGGGGAAGCAAAGTCTATTTCGAAAGGTTGTTTCTCTTTCCGTTGCTTGGTTGGCTCGGTGGTTTTGTTGTTGTCTTTGATCTTGCGGATACGCCAGTGCTCGGCGTTGGACCAGTTCTTTTGGAGGGCTTGGTCAAAGTAGCCGAGGATGTCCTCATGAACCTTGTCGGCTTTTTGAGCGTGGGTCATGGAGATGACGTAGTCTGGGTTAGCGGTGTCCATGAGGTCTACCGCGTCACCTTCGCCTTCTGCTTCACCTCCGTCGTTGCCTAGGCCGAGGCCGGCATCGAATACGCGCATCATTTGCGGTTCGAGAGCGGCTTCACGGGCCCAGGCTTCACCACCTTCGCCAAAGTCCACGTCGCCGCCGAGATCGAAAGTGCCCAGGCCGTCGAAGTCGTCGAAGCCGAGGGGGTTCTCCTCGTCTATGTACATACCAGACTTGTTGCCCAACCCTCCAGGTCCGGGGGTCTTGTCCTTCTCTTGGTCTCGCCAGTCCTCTGGCGCTCTAAGGAAGGGAATGTCGAGAGATCCGGAGGGATCACCGAGATCGAATTCCTTGAGTGATGGGCATACGTCCATCTCATCCAACCGGCTAAGATCCGGGAAGAATCTTTGCCCCAGACCAACAACGTCAATCTCAATATCGCCCTCGTCCTCCTCTTCCTCCTCTGGGGCCTCAGTGTCCTCCTGATCCTGCATGGACCCATCCGCATCCTCCTCCTCCTCAACTCCTTCCTCCGCATTCTTCTTCCTCGTTCTCGATGTTGACGCATCATTCGCATCATCACTGCTATCAAACACAATCCTCCCCTGCGAATCAATCATCAAATGATTTAGCAACAACCCCTTCGCACCTCCCTCATCAAAATCCGCCGACGCCTTCTTGAACAGCGGATCCACCGCAAATTCCAACTCAAACTTCTTCAGCTGCAGCGACGCAAACGACGGCGCGAGCGTAGCTTCTGACGATCGCTGCGTCTTCTTCTTCGGCTTCTTCCTCACATTCCCATCCTCATCCACTTCATCCTCCTCCTCCTCCTCCTCTCCCCCCTCCCGGTTCTTCCTCTTGTTATCCCTACTGTCCGCTAACCCACTCAGCAGCTTCCCCGTCTCGGTCGCAACACTGTCCACTCTGCTCGTGTAAATCTTTACACACCCGTCCAGCGTGCAACTCGCCTTTTGGAAGTTGACCCCGTCGCCCTCCTTGAGCAAGCTCATGTCGTGGAAGTAATCAATCAACGCAAAATTCCACGAGTTGGCCGCGTTGATCTTGTTGTCGGTCGCCATCTTCATCCACTCCTCAAAGTTGGCCAGGATGGGCACGCGCTTCATGGGCGTGACGGCCTTGCCGCCAACCATGACGTCGTTTTCATCGTCGAGGAAGTTTTCCCGGCCGCTGTGCCTGCGCCGGCGGGGGGTGCGGGGGTTGTTGGACTGGGAGTTGTCGGGGGAGTCGACGCCCTCGAGGTCGACGAGAGCCAAAGACTGGCGGCGGGGGGTGGTTGCGCGGGCGGCGCCTTCGGTGGCGGCTTGCCGGAGCTGGTTGACGTGGGCTTCGTGGAGGGCTTTGCGGCCGTGGGAGCGCTGTGCTTTTTCTTGGGCGTCGTCGTTGAGGGGCATTCTGCAGCGGCTTGTATTAGCGACTGCTGTATCGCGGTTAAACCCCGTAGAGAGAGAAATACACACTTTACTGGTGATTTGAAGGGTGAAGCGGCCATAGACCCCGAGGGGACTCGGCTCACGCTTCTGCGGTGCGCCGCTGATACACGAGGCATCTTGTTTGCTTTTTTTCTTCTGGATCGATGCGGAATGCGCTGTTGTTATCGTCGAATCATTCGTCAAAAGAGGCGATTAAAAAAGAGGTGTCGCACTCCTGGCGTCGTTCGTTGGTGTTTAATCGTGGTGGTTGTCTTGTTGATCGGCGTCTTCAAATTTGGCGATTGATTGATTTGTTGGCGGCGACAACCCCCCCTTCTGCTGTTTGTTTACTTTGGGCCTCGAACCCCAAAACCGTTTTGCGACAGCGCGATTGGCTGGCAACGGGGCTAATGTGGCCAGTGCGTCTTGAAGAACACGTGCTGATAAGGGATGAAAGTGTGGGGTATATCGCTAGCTGAGGGATCCGAGGGTTTGGGTTTCGAGAAGCTGGAAGCTTTCAACGTGCAAAAATTAAACGGTCAGACGGTTGATGGCGGATGGCTGCATCTGAAAGGTAAACGACATGTTGCGTTACAGTAGGGCGTTGGTTTGTGTTGAAGGGATGACGGTTGTGTCTGTCTGTGCTTTGTTGATTTCATGCCCAACGTCCCCCGAGTGGCAGGCGAGATCCAAGATGATGCTTCCACTCTTCAGGGCTTTGATGACCTTTTGGTTCAAGCTTATCAGATATGAGCTTGTTGCTCTCATCTACCCGATACCTATGATCTTTACCAGATCATATTTCCTCCTATTTTCTCCTCCATCCATACCTTGTCACAATGACAAACTCATGTCAGTGCACTCGTCCTTTCTATCAACACCCCAGTTAGTTGCGCCCTTAGTGCTTATCTCAGTTGGCCCATCATCTGGACAGTTTTCTGCATAATGGTGCCTATCTTCAGTCTCCTCGCAATGCACCCATATCACACATCGACGTATGCCGTTTCAAGCTGCCAAGGTCTCGACACCCGCTGATTGCTGGATCCAATCAGCGCTCTTGCCACCGCCGCTGTAGGTACCACCAACAGCTGAAGCAGACGCGGCCTAGACCGTTTGTTCGCTAACTTGTCCCGGTGCTAAGCCAACTCTTACCTGAGAGCACCGCTAGAGGATGATCTCATACTTAACGAAACAACAGCTACCCAACCGTCGGCTCGACCTGCTTGCAAACAACAACAATTCGGTACGCCCGGTTGAGACTTATATAGCTCCACGGCCCGCCGGCTTCCTATGCATGCATACACCTGAGACCTTGGCGGCGCAACGATTTCTCGGCCGTTACATCCTACTATTGCTTGTTTTCTTCAGCGCGCGCAATGCCATGATATCACGAACAGAATGTCACCTCCTCTCCCTAAGCGGAGCAGATACAGCTCCCGGCCTGTCGTGACGGCCCTCTTACTTATCACGATATTAACGACCTACTATGCGCTCTTCTCCCCAAAACCAGATATTTCCAGTCGCCAACTACATCGCAGTTCAAAACTGGTCGCGCGACGTGTTAACGACGACGACGTGGCGAGAGTGGAGGACGTTGACTGTCGCATGGTTCACAGCGCCGAGGACCAATGCGCCTTTATCCTCGCCAACTGCGAAGACGACGAAGCTGGTCTTGTCCATTACCTATCTTTTTACTACTGCACCCTCGGCGGCGCAAAACCCGTCGCCTTTACGATCCTGGCCAGCTGGCTTGGTTTACTCTTTACGACCATCGGGATTGCCGCCAGCGACTTCTTCAGCGTGAATCTGAGCACCATCGCCAGTGTCCTTGGGCTGAGTGAGAGCTTAGCAGGGGTCACGTTTCTCGCGTTTGGGAATGGCTCTCCAGATGTTTTCAGCACCTTTGCCGCCATGGGATCCAACAGCGGGAGTATGGCTGTTGGCGAGCTGATAGGAGCGGCTGGCTTCATCACTGCCGTTGTGGCGGGTTCCATGGCGTTGGTACGGGAGTTCAAGGTCAGCAAGCGCACCTTCGTGCGTGACATTGCCTTTTTCATCGTTGCTATCAGCTTTACGATGGGATGTCTGGCGGATGGTGAACTGCACCTATGGGAATGCTTATGTATGATCGGATTCTACGCGTTTTACGTGGCGGTTGTTGTTGGGTGGCATTGGTTTACGGCCAGGAGGAGGCGTCAACGGCTAAGGGATGTTGCGTCCCGCACGCACTATTTTGGACCTTCGGGTAGAGGGACAGAGGAGTTCGAGCCGTACCGTGATGAGCCAGAAGATGATTCAGCTCCGGTTGGTGGTGGTCGATCGAGCAGTGCTCCAGAAATTGCGGATATCAGTGTTCTGGAGAGAGCGCCGCGAATAGAGGTTGACGGCATCGAGGTACCGGCCGCGCCATCAACACCGGAAGATCAGGAAGAACGCGAAATACATGTCGCGGCCGAAATGGCAAACAGCATGCGCGCGAACCGTCCCCGATGGGCGCGAAGCAACACTACCACCATTGCACCAATCCGACCCAGCCTCGTTGGTGTGCTCGAATTCCGATCTGTCTTGTCCTCGTTGCAGAAAGCGAGAAACATGCATATGGGGCCACTCCCTGTTCGAGCAAATTCCGGTCACCAGCGAGCCAGCTCTACTGCTGAACTTCCCCGAGGTCGTCCCAGGAATAGTACTCTGCCGGCCCACCTACCGACCAACTCGAGAGAAAGGGCTCTCTCACACGGAAACAGTCCCTTAAACTTACCAAACGATGCTCTTCCACAGCCCGAATTTGCCCAAGAGAGACCGGGCACCCGGATGAGTTCAGCAAGCCGTACTGTTGACGGCATGCTTGCGCCACCATTAGGCTCCTCGATAGCAGCCATCGACCATGCGATCCCGGAGGAGCAATCGCTTGTGCAGTCTCAGCGGCTGCAATTGCAGATACCACCATCACACAGCAGGACCTCGAGTGGCCAATCATCACCATCACTCTCACCTTTTCCAGGGTTCTCAGAGTCTCCAGCACTTCTCACTCCTGCCTCGCCGGAACACCCTCTCGCCTTTCCTTTCCCAGATCCAATGGACATGCGTCGGCAGTCGGTCTCTGGGTTCTCTGACCACGTAGAGGAGCCCAAGCCAGTCAGGTGGTGGCCTTATTCGGTGCTGCCTCCTCCTCATGTGCTTCTCGCGACCTTGTTTCCCACACTTCAAGGGTGGAGGCAAAAGACATGGTGGGACAAGATACTCAGCCTGATTTCAGTTCCGAGCATCTTTTTGCTTGTCACGACATTACCGGTCGTCGAAACAGATGCAGGCGACGACCAAAGCTCCGAGGTAGACTTCTTGGACCCTCCTGAATTTGGCCAGCTGGACGACACCGCAATGCCCGTCTCAGTACAAGAGGGCAACGTCGCACAACCCGACACGGAATGGCAGGAATACCGACGAAGAACGAAGTCTGTGTCGTCACGGTCCATGCTAAGCCCATCACCATCACAACTGTCATTACAACAACAACAACCAGACTCAGGTTCTACTCTTGTTTCTGGCACCGACCACCAACAACACCCACAATTCCTCCCCACCGCACCAGTCACGCAACAAGCAAACAAGCCCGTCAGCCTAGAAGCTGACCAAATGACCGCCGCCTCAGGACATCCATCAGGATGGAACCGCTGGCTTGTCGCCTTGCAGCTCTTCACCGGACCAATGTTTGTAGTCCTCATCAGCTGGGCCAACACCATGGAGGACTACGAGAGTCCAGGTAAGACGCTACTGATACTTGTGCTTTATTCGCTGGTTGTTTCACTGTGTCTGTTGGGAGCGCTTCTCCTGACAACATCGCCGGATTCGAAACCTAAATACCACTTCTTGCTCTGCTTCCTCGGGTTCGTGATTAGTGTAGCATGGATCTCCACGATAGCGGGGGAAGTGGTGGGTGTGATGAAGGCGTTTGGGGTTATTTTGGATATCTCGGAGGCGATCCTAGGGTTGACGGTGTTTGCGGTGGGGAATTCGTTGGGGGATTTGGTGGCTGATGTCACGGTCGCGCGGTTGGGGTATCCGGTTATGGCGTTGTGAGTTTTTACATGGCCACACCTTTTTGTTGAGACTTTGCTAACAATTCTATAACAGGGCTGCATGCTTTGGAGGTCCAATGCTCAACATCCTGCTTGGGATTGGCATCGGAGGCGCTTGGATGAGCATTACTGCTGCAAACAAGAAACACAAGAAGCACCCCCACAAAGAGTTCAAGTACAAACCGTACCATATTCAGGTTGGAGGGACCTTGATGATTTCGGCTGTTACAGTGTTGTTGACGTTGATCACGTTGCTGATCTTGGTGCCGTCGAACAACTGGATGATGACGAGGAAGATTGGGTGGGTGCTGATTGCCATTTGGTCGGTAAGTACCCTGATCAATTTGGTGGTTGAGCTCACGGGGTTGTGGGCGGATGTGTCGTGAATGAGGCTATGATGATTAGGATGATGACGATGATGATGACGAGTCACGGGCCGAGATGGAATTCGAGATGATAGTGTAGAAGGATAGAGGGGTTACATGGCCGGAGAGGAGATCACAATTACAAAAGGTAATTTCACTTTTTATATTGCCCTTGTACAATGTGGTAGTTTTGTTTTGTGGAAGGCACGAAACGTTGGGTTTAATATCTGGCAAGGTGTCAAGAAGAAAAGAGGCATCAGTATATCTGGCAACATGAAGGGCTAATTTCGATCTTCGAAGACAAAACAACCAACGCATAGTCGTATGTGCGTCAGCCGATACGAGAATCACAAGACGGGATGGGATGAATGAGGCCGGGGTTTGAGAACTGGACAGATCTCAGGATCAGGTTTTACAAAGCAAGGAGTTTTTTTTTGATAGGTTTACAGGGAATGTATATGAAGTATACTTTGTACTTTGCTCTTTACTGTACACTACAATCCGATGTCGTCGTTGACGATGTGTGTAAGATGAGATCCCTTTAAGAGAGATGGTGGAGGTGTGTGTCCATCAAAGTGGCGTTGAACCCCTGAAACTCTCAAGCTTTCCTCTCTGCTCCTGGGAACTTCCCCGCAATTGGTCCAACTGTGGGGTTTCGACAACCCAGAGAAGAGATGAGGGGTCAGCGGACCTCTCATAGCTTCCCCTGTCTGGCAACGTGGGACTTTGTATTGGGCTAGACTGGACTCCCACCGCGGTTGCCCTCACCGCGACTTTGAAGGTTCAAACAAGAACTGCTGCTCCCAAAGCTTTTGTGTTGTTATTACCCAACCGTTGAGCTTCTCCTCTGAAAATCTATATAATTCAACTATCCTCCCTGGAACTTCTCTATCAATACTACAGGAGTAACGCACCCAACCGCAACCATGGCCACCAGATCCGAAATCCCTTCCTACCCCCCCCTGGCCGAGCGCCCAGTGAAGAACACCATCGTCCTCTTCGACGTCGATGGTACTTTGACTCCCGCCCGTCTTGTATGTTTTCCCCTTTTATCCCTTCCCCCCCTCTAACTCTTCCTAACCTTTTTTTTTTTTTCATCCAGGACGTCTCCCCCGAAATCCTCCTCCTCCTCTCCCAGCTCCGCCAAAAAGTCGCCATCGGCTTCGTCGGCGGCTCCGACCTCCCCAAGCAGCAGGAACAACTTGGCGATCCCCTCAAGGTGCCCGTCACCTCCCTCTTTGACTTCTGCTTCTCCGAAAACGGTCTCACCGCCTTCAAGCTCGGGGAGCCCTTGCCTTCCAACAGCTTCATCAAGTGGATCGGGGAAGACCAATACAAGGAGCTCGTCCGGTTCGTCCTGCATTACATTGCCGACTTGGACGTCCCTGTCAAAAGGGGGACCTTCATCGAGTTTAGGAATGGGATGGTGAATATCTCTCCTATCGGGCGCAACGCGAGCAACAAGGAGAGGTTGGAGTTTGAGGAATACGACAAGAAGGCCGGGGTTAGAAAAGAAATGGTGGAGAGGTTGAGGGAGAGGTTTGGGCATTTGGGTTTGACGTATGCATCTTCTTCCCCCATCAAAGTTGTACAAGGACAAAAAAATGGCTAATGAAAGCACGGGAACAGGTTCTCCATCGGCGGCCAAATCTCCTTTGACGTCTTCCCCACCGGCTGGGACAAGACCTACTGCCTCACTCACCTTGAAAACGAGGCCAAGAAGCCCGGCGGCATCGAGTATACCACCATCCACTTCTTCGGCGACAAGACCATGGTGGGCGGGAACGATTATGAGATTTACGAGGACCCCAGGACGATTGGGCACTCGGTCAAGGGGCCCGAGGACACGATGAGGGAGTTGAGGGAGATGTTTGATCTTTGAAGGTTGAGGAGGCCGTCTCTTTAAGGAAAGGGGCACAGGAAAATGGTAAAGAAAATGTGTATTTTTCGGTGGGTAATAGCGAAGCAGGCGTGGCGCTTAATGGAGGTTGCTTGAGAGCCTAGATTTTTTTAATTTTATTTTTTTGATGTATCGCCAAAAGCTTCGGATGATATAAACAATCGAATTTGTCGTCTTAATTTGTCGTCTTCAAACTTCATCACTGCGGAATGCCCTGATGCCGCAGAAAGCAAGTGAAGAATAAAGGTAGTGTAAATTCAACTATCCAAGGGAAACCAACTGTGAGAAAAAACAGCAAGTATAGATAGCTTCATGAAAATAAAGAATCGAAGAGTAAACAAATACCCAATACTAGCCAAGAAGAAAGCCGCACCTGTTATAGACGTCATTCATCATCGTCGTCTCTCTCAGCACACCAAATATCCCTCTTCTCAAAATCAGTGCCCAAACTCCAAGTGCGGCACAATAACCGGCCCGTACTTTGTCGTCGCCGTGTAAGTCCCATCCCCCTGCACCACAAAATCGACCGCCAAACTCAGCTTACTCAGCCCGCCCGAGTTCCCGCTGTGCACACTCCCCGCATACCCTGGCTGCTGCTGCTGTCCCTGACCCCCATTCGCAATCACCTCGGGGTCGTACGCCACAATCGCGACGTAGTTCCTCCTCGCCATCAGTTTTTTATGTTCCCTTGCCGCTCCCGAAGCGTCGGTATGGAAGATCTCCATCATGTCCTCTTTTGTATCCGAAACTTCATGTGTGGACTTGTGGCCGTTTTGAGGGACGTACAACAGCTTGTTGTTGTGGAGCATCTTCATGAGGTAGTTGGAGGAGGGGGCGGCGACGACGGGGGAGGCGATGAGCTGGTACATTGTCTTGTGATCTTGGGGGTGGGAGGGGTCGTGGACAAGGCCTGCGCCGCAGGAGTTGACGTCTATAACAGGGAAGGTTAGTGGGATGGCTAAGGAGGGGAAAGGGGGAGATGGCTTACCGCCTGAAAGGAAGGTCATGCGGATGCCCTTTTGCTGGGCGATTCCCTGGAGTGTGCGAATGAGGTAGGTGCGCTCGAGGTCCTTGGACTCGTGCGTCCAGAGGTCTTTGAGTTCTTCGGCAATGTCGAACTCGCCGAATTGGTTGAGGACGTTGCCCATCAGACCGGATTTGCCGACGGCTTTCTTGACTTCTTTGAAGCCATGCTGGACCATTTCTTTACCGCCCACCACACCGGCGACGGAGGAGGTGACCTTGCCGAGGATATTGTAGGTTGTATTGACGGCCTTTTTGCCCGTGGCGAAAGTGTTGGCCAGGGTTTCGACGGTTTCGAGACGGGGGTAGATGACGGGGACCGAGATCATCCAGATGCAGTGCTGGACGCTGGGAGGCAGTGTGGCTACCTTAGGGAAGATACCTTGATAGGTTGGGCCGGCCATGACGCGGGTTTGGGTGCGCTCTGAGCGGCAGTCTGGGCCGATGACCACCATGGCGGGCCCGAGGTACTTCAGGAAGTGCCACCCGGAGCCGGTGACGGTGAAGAGATCCATGTCTGAGCTAACATTACGCAGGATCTCGACTGTGGTGTGGTGCTGGAAGAGGAGATACATCTCAATGGCGATTCGACCAATGCCCTTGAAGACAGCAGACGACTGCATATAGTCAGGGTAAGAACCAAACCCGTCAAAACTGCAAGGGATTAGCATCAAAGTATGACAACAAGACATCGATAAACTCACATATCATGGTCATCAATCTGCAAAACATGAGGAATCTGAGCAAACGCCTCACGCATAAACGGCTGGTCAAAGTGGCTGGTGTAATAGTGGAAATACGCATGCGACACATCCTCCTGATGCCTCGCTGTCCACGGCGCATTCTTTCTGTTTTCCCTCCCCTGCATAGCCAACCACTGCCTCAAAAGGGGAACCTCCTTCCAGAGCCGATCCCCATAAATCTGAGCTCCCAGACCAAGCTGGACATGGAAGCCACCACACTCAATGTTCTTTTGAAGGATATCCTTCCACATGAAGCCCACACCTCCAAGCCTCGCTCTTTCGTTTTGGTTGGTGCCCGGAGCAAAATCGTTGCCCGAGTGAGCAAGCATGCGCCATCCTGTCTCATAACGACCGGCAACGACAAACTCGTACCGTGTGCAGCCCAAATGTGAAGTCACTGCGTACGTCCATCTCTCAGTTCCATGGTCTGACATCTGAAGGGCCACATCGTACTTCCAGAACGTCCACCGCTGGTGAGTGTGAATGTTATTTGGGACAAGCTGTCGAGGATTGGGGGAAAGATCCATGCTGAGATGAATATGAATGGTTGGGGGCTGTGGCGCATCAGTCACGATCATGATGCTGCCAAGCCAGACCCCCTTTTCCAGGTCCATGTTTACATAGCGCAGATAAGGTCCAAAGTAAACACCATTGGTTGGCATCACCTTGTATACATCAACACCAGCACTAGGAGGAGGACCAGTAAATCCTGCTGTCGAAGGTGCCACCGATGCTGTGACGCTCATGATGCTCTCGGCATATCCTGGATGACCTTGGGGATGGAACATAGGCGAGGCCAAAGCGGACTTGCCGCCGCCCAAAAGCGGTGAGGCGAGCGGATTTCCATACGTCGATGTTGTGGGCGACAGAGGAGCCGCCTCGTGGTTCAAAGGGGTTGGCCCCTTGGGGAACTCCCACTGCGTCGCCTGGGTCGCCAGGTGAATATAATAGTACTGTCCTGAGTTTTGGTCCAGATGGGCGATCCAGCCCTCGGGTAGTGGAGGCGGCGAAGAGGCTGCAGCGAGAAGCGAGGGTGTATGCGCGAGTGCTGGTTGTCCGTTTTGCGCCGCTGCGGGCTTTGCCTCGTTGGCGAAAGCAGGGTGCTCGTTGGCAAACGCAGGATGGCCGGCATTGTGTGCTGGTACAGCAACAGCTGCGCTTGCCACAGGCTTTGGTTTTTCTGGCGCTGGTGATGATGACGCGGCCGGAGCAGGACTGGCGCTGGGTCGAGAGCTGGAAGCACCAGCGTGCTGAGGTACGGCACTGAGTGCAGGGCTCGGAGCTGCGTTTTGGGCCGTGTTCTGGATAGCATTGGGAACAGCTGGGGCGGAGTTCGAACTGGTTGGTACTGGGCGTTGCTTCTCAATGGGGTACTGGGAGTTGTTTGCGTTAGGGTTGACAGATGTATAGGCAGGTGGAGGAGTCGAAGCTTGCATGCGTTGGAAGTCTTGCTCCAACACTGAAACCTGCAGGTTGCCACTTGCTGATGCTTGAGCAGCTGGGTTGGGATTCTGGGGAAGATTGTAGGCGCCTTGTTGCGGTGGTGTAGGTTTTGGGACTACATCGGCTCCCTGATACACAGTAGGCGGGCCGAAAGGCTGCTGGTCCGGAGCTTCGGTCGGCGTCCACGGGCGAGAAGGCTGGGGCTGTACCGGAGGACGTTGACCACCATATTGCGCCAATCGCGACTGTGCAGCAGCGCTTTGAGCCTGTTGCGCTTGTAAAGCATTGAGAGTCGCCGTCCCAGAGATGCCTGCAGCGGCATACCGTGCTTCGATGCCGCCCCCAGGAATCGCACCGGGTTCCACAATAGGGGTCTCAGGGGGCGGGGGTGATCCACGGCTGGCTCGTGTCGTCGAGGTAGACGCAGTCGAAGAGAAGCGGTTGATATTACTTGCGCCACCGGGAGGAGGATAATAGGGCTTTTGCTGATAAGCATTTGAGATTTTGGGCGCCGGAGAAACAGAACCAGTCGAAGAAGAAGTTGAAGTTGAGATGGAAACAGCTGGGTTTCTCAAAGGCTTTGCGAACAGCTCATCCCTGTCATCCCCTGGGCTGTCAGGGCTGTGCAGTGGTTTGGGTGCTGTTCCACGTCGTTCAGCAAGACCAGCCTTCTTGTCCCCCGTGTTTAGTGTCGGCCGTGAAGCTGCGTCTCCGTATGGCTTGGGACTTGAAGATACTGGCGGAGGACTGTAAAGCCTACCGACAGGCGCGGGCGAAGAGGTCTTGCGGCCATCATCTGGATAAGGGAGCCGACCGGGCTTGGATGGTGGGGTAGTCTTGTGGAAGTCGTCGTCGGGATAAGGAAGAGGCGCCGCAGAGCTTGAACCTCCAAAGGGAAACGACGGGAGCGGTGGTAGAGAAGCAATGGCTGGCTTGGGTGCTGGCGACGACGATGAGCCTGGCGCGGTCGATGAAGAGTACGACGAGGACGACGAGGGCGGGGCGGGGTACTTTGGCCGATTCGAAGCCTTATCGGGGGGCGGGCTCAGCGGCTTGAATATTCTTAACGGCTCAACGGTCGGACTGTCGCAATCTTCCCCCGACGGCACCGGGCGGCTCATAAAGAGCTCATCGTCCGGGACATCGCGCGAACGGCTGGCCATCTTGAAGGAAGGTAACAGGGTGATATGCGCCGGCTTGCGCTGGAACTGCCGTTGCCAGGCACAGAAGCTGAAACTAGGTACGGTATCGAAGGAACTTCCTCTCCAACTCCTTCAGGTGTGTGTATATCTCTCACCGAGAGAACTGTAAGTGGTGTTGGTAGAGGGTCGTGATTCTGCCCGATGGAAGGCGGGGTGGTGCAGGGTTGGCAGACGTCCTCTCGCCAAGGCGTCAGCTGCAAGACGAACCCCTCCTTGAACCAGAAACGAAGCACCCAGACAGCGAAGTAGAGGATGTCCTGTCGAAGCAGGCTGAGCAGACGCACGCGCAGTTGAGACAGGAACGTCACTGCCAAACAGCAAGAAAAAAAGTCACAGATCGAGACCTCGACGGGAGACCGGGGAAGAGGGCAATATGCGGCCAGATGCGCAGACCCTCCTGACAGGGGAGCACCAAGGGGAGACAGGGGTTGTCGACGGGAGTGGCACCGACCATGGGAGGTGGCGGCACTTGCGCACAGCTTCACGATCATGGGCCCGTCGGCGAGCGCAATCGTGATTGGCTTTGCACCATGGGCGCTTAGAGGTCTACCAGTCACCAGCCAGTGAACAGCTCAAGCAAAGCGCCTTCATTGCCATGGCGGTTGCGTACCCTCATAATTGGGCTTATCGCGTTGAATTTGACCCGCCTAGACTCCATCTGAACATGCCGAGACGATAAAGAAGCAGCAGATGCGGGTTGGGGGCGGCAGAGGCAAGTGAAGCCCATGGCAGAACCCACAGGTTGTCCACTCATAAATTAGCTGTAAGAAACGATAGAGCATAGCTACCTACATGCCTACCAAGAAAACACAAAACAGGCGCAGTGTCTGTCCAGCGAAGCTCGGTTCATTGAGTCTTTACATGCTGTATTTGCCAGCGAACGTTGCCTTGGCGGTGGCTTGTCAAGCATACAATTTCGTACTTGCTAGTCATGAAGTATGTTTGCATTGTTGGTTTAGTAAGCCGCATGTTGTCATTGCGGCGACCGAGGTTGCTGTAAAGCGGTTCTTCAGGGCCGGTGTTGAAGGGTAAGATGATCGTCTGCCTTGAGCACCGCCAATCGTGACTGCCCTGATTTCTCGTCGAGACGCCTTGAGCCCCGACGTCCAAATCGATGCGAGAGTTTCGACAAGAACAAGCCCATGCTTCCACCATGGCATTTCGGCTAGGCTTGTGGTAAGTTTGGGTTCTGCATATATTGAAACGGCACAGGCCAAGGGCCACTTGAGCGCCATTTTTATAGCTGAGCAACATGCCGTAGACTTGGCTCCTTGTCCAGTAATCGTCTAGAGTAGCTGGTTCGGATTGTTCTGGCAAATAAAGTATTTGAATGCTGGCTAGATCACTAAGTCGAGCGGGGTGTGGAGTTGTCACGGCTTGGTGGTGAAGGACAGGATTACACAGTATACAGGGTTAGGGTTGAGTGCAGGAGCGGAGCTACAAACCCACACTTCTTCCTTTCTTCTGTATCTTACGATTGCATTGATAGACTGGCATTGGTATTGGCCTTTGACCTACTTATGCCTGTCATTCGTGACAGGAGTGGTACAGATGACAGACCCATTTGTATATTGCGCGGTTGCAAAGGCGGTGCTGGACTTGTTTGACCTTGCTTGACTGATGCCAGAGTCGCGATAAGCTTGGACAAAAATTCCTGGTGGAAAAACAACTTGGAGATCTTCTCGACGATGGAGAACCAGTGCCGTGAGTATAATGTTATTCTGCTCCACCTCGTAGGACTGGTTGTCGAACCCAGAACCACGAAGACCATAACCATAACCAATCCCAGATATGCCCTGAAAGCTGTTTGCGATACTAATATGGTAGTTTGTGAGTACGCTATGGCACAAAAAGGCTATGTCTCTATGATTTAACATACCAATAATACCGAAGACCAGTTACCGGTGACCATGTGACATGCAATGATTTTGTCGTCAGGGGGGGTAGGAGCACATATCCACGAGTACTGATTCAGAGGGCTGGATGCAGTGGCACAAGGAAATGATCCATTTATATGAGATTGAGCACCCTCACGCCTCTGCAGCTGACAAAAAAAGGTAATACCACTCGTGTTGTCCAGCACCGCTCAGTATTAGGCAGTAGGTTTATCTGGGTAGGGGGTGTTAACGTGTCCCAGATGGAGATCTTGGACGTGGATTTGCACTCTCCGGAGGTGAGTCGCGTGAGGCCAGACTAGAAAACGGAATCAGTATTAATGATAGCACTGATGGCGGAGCCATTGTACCAGACCTTGACCAACACAACGGCCCCTCGCACATCCAACTTGTGAAACACTGCAAAAGCCTTCGATTCGGACCTCCCATAGCTATAGTCAGGGTTTTCTTGCAGTCTTTCAATCTGCTGAAGTCCGCGCGAGTCTATGGTCAAACGAATGATTTGCAGCAACGCTAGCTCACAGCCGTCTACTGCTAGGACAGGTTCTCCCCGTGCTCCCAAGAAGAAACTTTGGATAGAAGACACGGCTATAACATGCCTGACGGAGGAGACCCATCTTTCGCGAGCTCCATCACTCGAGTGAGGCTCCAAACAAGGCTATCGACGGAGAAGTTCTAAATCATCTTCATAAGCTCAGGACACAGCTGAGACAGCTGGGACAAGCCGGGAGCTGCGGCAAAATGGTTCACAGGCAGGATTTCGCCTTTGCCATTCTCCAATAGTGACTTAGGGCTATCCTTCCAATGTTGGCTCCATGGGGAAAGCTCTCACAGCTCTGACAGTCCCTCTGGCTCTGATATTTGACGGCATCGGATAAAGGTGCGGAGGCAGTCGTCGTGCACTGAGGGGATTAGAGATTCCTGCTTCATGAAAAATGATAGGGAACTAGGTATTACTCTGCGAACACTGTTCCTGAAGCCGTACTTTTGTGCGGCAACGGTTAGTGCCATCGCTGAACTCTTCCTGCTTTCCTCGTGATTTCGCTTCTGTTGGGCAAACTCCAGGCAACCAATAGTTACAAAGGACACACCGCAATCGTGTTATGAGTGCGGTTGCAGTTGATACTCGTAGGCGTCGATGGTTGAGGTCGAGAACGGAAGAAGGTTAGCATTTTTGGAAAAAAGCATGGCTTTGTGCTTTGTCAAGAAGTTTAAACTCCCAACCCAAGCCCTGTGTCTAATATCCTGACCACTGACATCTTGACAGGCGCGCTCCTTCCGGTTTTCGCTCTTTCCAGTTTTCGTAGCCACGCTGTGGCAAGCTGATTAGGATTGCAAACCCAAATCTGTTAGTTTACAAGGAGAACTCGACATGTTTAGGGGGGTGTCGCAGGAGCTCAGTAGGCATTCAAGACTGCCAAGGCACGTCGCTGGCTGTTCTGCAGTCTCCACTTTTTGGTCCGTCATGCCCTCTCACACCCAAGATATCAAAAGGGAAAGCCGATGATGAGAATCAGAAAGGTAACGCGTTGCAACGCGGTCTCAGCAGAAACCGTCTTACACGGCATCTTGACCAATCGGAGCTCCTGTTGGGCCTACGGGCTAGCCACTGCGTGCATGGACATCTGTGGTAGCTCTATCGGACAGTGGGGTCGAATCGAGCTTTTCAGATCCAACAAGTCACAAGTCACCTGCAATTGCCAAAATGTCTGCAACTGTCTCTACATTGCATCATCAACTTTGGATGCCGCTCCCGGCCGATGGCCTGGGCTTTCTCATCACCCCGCTCCAGTGGACATCGAGCAGCTGTCGGACGGGAGGCTGGGGATAAGTCGCACCTGCATCGTCAAGTGACAGGAGATGAGATGATGTATACAACAGCCATGAACCCCGCTTGCTGAAGGCACCCTTGCGTTTGGTTTCTTCCTTTTCGTCCTCTTTCCTCTATTCTTTTCCTGTAAACATATTCTTGACATATTCCAGGCTGTCACCCCCATCCTCCACTGACGGACGGCTATTTCCCCACAGTCGCTTGCTGTCCCCGCAAGGACCGGGGGCTGCAAAAAGCGTTTCTTGGCTGCTTGGAGCTATTCAGAGTCCCCACCCTCAGAGCTTGTTATCGGCCGGCCCCCTCCAAGTCCAAGCCATTGACGAACCAGAGTCCTGTTGTTCGTCTTATCTTTGGTCCGATATAAGTCTGGACCAAGGTTGTGACGGCGAAGACAGAGTTTCTCTCCTCTTGCTGCCATACCCGTGTCCGCAAGCGCAAGCCCACCATGTCACTGCATCGTGTTGCGTCGCTCGAAACTTTTGCCATCCTCCCAACCGATCAGAGGTCAAGGAGGAGCTCCGATGCTTCGGCTCGCGCCCGCAAACTAACCTTCAACCCTCTTCCGCAAGAATGGGATCCTCCGGCTGGTCTTGACCAGCTTCATGCTGTTGGTGCATTTGAGGTGCCTAGGTGGAAGCGTCTACGTATGTCTTGTATCTCCTTACCAGAGCGTTTCCGTGTCGACTCCCCAGTATACTCATGCAGTATTTGAAAATAGTCCAGGTTGCTGCCGCCGTCTTCTACTGCCTCTTCGCCTCTGGTGTTGTCTTCGGCTATGCCGCCATCAAACCAGTCCTCAAGTCGGAAGGCGCCTACAAAGATATCTGCTCGGCGCCAGGAGGCCTAGTAAGCGAGGACACATGCATCGAGATTCACCTGAACTTGATGTTCACGGTGGCTGCTGTCGCCACGAATGTTGCTGCTCTTCCCATTGGAGCTATCCTCGATCACTATGGACCTAGGGTGTGTGGTGTGCTCGGCAGTCTCTTCCTGGCCATTGGCGCGGCGCTGATGGCCAACGAGAGCCGCCTGCCTTTTGACGGCTTGTTGTTTGGTTATCTTTTCCTCGCGCTGGGAGGCCCCTTCACATACATCTCGTCATTCCAGCTGTCCAATGCCTTCCCCAAGAACTCGGGTCTCATTCTAGCTCTCTTGACTGGCGCGTTCGACGCCTCTAGTGCCCTGTTCCTGGTGTACCGGGTCATCTTTCAAAAGACAGAGGGCTCCTTTGGACACCAGCGGTTCTTTACGGTGTACTTGATTGTGCCTCTGGTGGTTATCATCTTGCAGTTCACCTTGATGCCATCTCAGTCTTACAAGACGGTTGGTGAGCTGGTTGAAGAGATTGAGGAGCCAGTAGCCGAGGAACCGGATGACCAGGTTGATGAAGAGACGGCCCTGCTCCAGGAGGAGGAAAGGCAGCACCGCGCCGATGTCATCGAGGGCCTTCAAAGCGTGCTCGGCTCGGCCAAGGCGGACAAGCAAGCGAAACGCGAGGAGCGCAAGAATGAGATATCGGGTGTTTGGGGTGTCATGCATCCGTACACAGCTTGGGAGCAGATCAAGTCCCCTTGGTTTATCCTGATTTGCGCTTTTACTGGTATGTTGCTCCTCTCAATTCCTTCGACATGCGTCTAATATCTTGTTGTCACAGTTATCCAAATGACCCGCATTAACTACTTCGTTGCCACCATCCGCGCCCAGTACGAAGCGATCTTTAGCTCTATCGAGAAAGCCGCCGAAATCAACGAGTTCTTCGATCTTGCTCTTCCCATTGGCGGTATTCTTAGCATCCCCTTCATCGGTATGATTCTCGACCGCACCAGCACCGTTACCGTCCTCGTCTGCCTAGTAACATGTGCCACTACAATTGGTCTCTTGGGCATCATCCCGGAAACATGGGCTGCGTATGGTAACATCTGCCTGTTTGTCCTCTATCGCCCATTTTACTACACGGCGGTATCCGACTACAGCGCTAAAGTGTTTGGATTCAGGACGTTTGGCACGGTCTACGGCACGATTATCTGCATGTCGGGCGTCTTCAACTTTTCGCAGTCTGGGCTGGATTTCTTGTTTCACCAAACGTTCAAGGGCAATCCTCTTCCAGTAAATGTAATGTTACTGAGCTTGGGACTGGCAGTTGGTCTCGGACTGGTAGGTTTCGTGGCTATCAAGGCTAAGATGATCAAGAGGAAGATGCTTTCCGAGGAGGCGTACGGGGCTTTTAGCGATCCAAGGTGGAATCACTAGGGGAGGTCCAGCTTCAACAGAAAGAGAAGGAGCAAACCGTTGCCACGGGGATACAGGTATAACGGTGGTAGCGTGTAAATACAAAATGAATGTTGGAAAGGAAAAGGACCGAGGACCGTAATGGCTTTTTGTGTGATATGGACAATGGGTTCGGGGTGATATATGCATGATGGGACGAACGCATGGGCACATGGCGATGGCGTACTGGATTTTGGTTTACCATGATATTTCTGTCGAGCATTAGTGGCGAGCAATCAATTGAATATTGAACAGTGTATATATGGATATTTTCTTCTTTTGCCTGTCTGTGCATATCTACCAAGTCTTGCCTGGCACCCCTAAAGCCGACAGGCTTAGTCCTCGGATATTACTCTACCCACCCAATATCTTCTCAAGCAAACAGCATCCCTACAGGATAGGAAGCAGCCTCGCCCATTTACTTGCTATTTCTAGGCACGTTCCAGATAAAATAAAAAAGTAGGGATTGCTACGCTATTCAGATGCATCAAATGGCAGCCGGCAGGTCTCAAAAAGTAGCGGATAGGCCTATCACATAATCCCTATGACGGTGGCTGTGCCCGTCAAACACTACATATAGTGCATCCAGGTAGCAAGATATTGATCTTGTTATTCTGGCATTCCTTTTGGAAGGTTTTCTCAATGGTTAATGCACTGCTAGTGGGTTGCCGTCACAATCCCGAATCTCACAACGCCTACGGACTGTTCTTTAAGGACTTTCAAACTATTTCAAAGGCCTAACGACTCTCTTTTGAGGCCTATTAAGCCCTCTTTGAAGACCCGTCGACCATCTTTTGAGGTGTATCAACTATCTTTTCGGGGTATGTCAACTATCTTTCGGCGCCTATAAACTATCTCTCAAGACCTTTTTAAATATTAACCAGGCGCTAAAGGATAACAATACACCTCGAACGATAGTCGAAAGACATCGAGAGATAGCCACCACGTCTTCAATATCGCTTCAAAGGGCCTCCAAATACACTCAAAATACCTGTATTTTCTCACAACATGCTAGCTATGCTACGGATAACTGAAACAAAGCACCACCACCCTGTCCATCCAACACAAAAAGCAAAAGAAAACAAAAAATGAAATCTATGATGCCACCTCCCCCTCCACCCCAACCCCCTGCTCCCTCTGCCTCCTCAAGTCCTCATCACTCTCCCCTCTCTCCTCCTTGAGCCTCTCCTCCACCTCATCCCTTACCGGCCCCAGATCCGGCGGAATAATCATACTCTGCACGCTCGGCGCATGCTGCACAAACCGTAGCTGCTCGTGAACATGGGCTATAATATCCCGCAGTCTCTTTTCCGTGTTCTTGTTATTCCTGGGCTCACTCATGCTCTGCTCCAGAGTAGGGAACAACGTCTCGTGCACAAAGTGCTGCCTCCACGGCGCGTGCTGGGGGATTTCCGCGGGTATGTTTTGGTCGGCGCCGATGGCAATCGAAGTCTCGTATGCCCAGGCACGGGCGACGTTTCTCGGGGTGTAACCCCCGCCACCGAATAGTATCATAGGGATCCCCAAGGATTTGCAATACCGGACGCAGGCGGCATGACCCTCCACCTTCAGGTTGAACCTACCAAGCCTGTCGCCTGCCAGAGAGTCGGCGCCGCACTGGAGGGCGATGGCCGACGGCCGAAAGGTGGTGTTGACTTGCCCAATGATGGATTTGAACAGGTGCTCGTACTGCTCGTCAGTGATCCCGTCGTTAAGGGGGACGTTGATGGCGTGGTGGGCCCCTGGGTTGTGCTCCGACTTGGGGCCGTTGTCGTTCAAACCGCCAGTCCCAGGAAAGAAGACATCAGGCTGGTACTTGTGGAAGGAGACGGTCATGACACGATCAGTGCTGAAAAAGGCTTCTTCTACACCGTCACCGTGGTGGACATCAATGTCGATGTATAATACACGGGGGTACAGGCGGAGGAGCTGGAGGATGGCGAGGACGATGTCGTTGATGTAGCAGAACCCAGAGGCTTCGGACTTTTTGGCATGGTGGAGGCCGCCGCCCCAGGCGATGGCGATGTCAGACTGTTTGTTGCAGATCTTGCGGGCGGCATCTAGGGAGGTGCCGGCTGACATGGAACAGTAGTCATATAACCCGTGGAAGAGCGGGCAGTCGGAGCCACCGAGGTTGAATTTCACGTCCTTATCTGGGTTGTCCAAGTCTCGGGGTTGGTCCTCTGGGGCGGCTGTCGCGAGGTAGTCCAGATAATCGCTGGAATGGAAGGAATTTAGTTCTTCGTAGGTGGCGTGTCGGGTGTTGTAGTTGTCCATGGCGAAGGGCATCCCATAGGCCGTCACCAAACTTTTGGTGAGAGTTAAACGCCAGGGCTTCATGGGATGTGTTTGGCCGAAATGGTGCTTTTCCATCTCCGAGGTGGCATGGTATGATACCGTGTAGCCTTTGGGGCGGACGATATTGTACTCTTGGGCAGCGAGCTTCATCTTTTGAAAGTAGCTGGCATTTTCATGATCGCTGGCCTTCCCGAGAGGGATCTCGAATTCCTCCACAACTGGGTCGACATCAATGTTGTGAGGCAGGTAATTTGTCTTTGGCGGCCGCCACCGGTACGAATCGACGTCCATCATTTCGAGGTGGTGATGGGGCAGTGTGAGGTGAGGTAAGAGTTGAAGTGAGTGAAAGTAGAGCCTTGAGTAAGCTCTTAATAATGTGGAACCAGAGGATATTCAAAGTTTCTCTTTGCCCTAACTTGAACAGACAGATAATATTCCCACAAATCCAGTTGCTCCTGTGAGCTGGTAGCTTGCTGTTGATGAAAAAACCGTCGCGTTCCAGTTCAAGTGTCAAGTCACGTAATGCCTCGGGTCGTTGATCGTTGCTTAGTGGTGGTGGTCGTGGCGTCGACACCTGTATATCCTACAGCTCTCAGAAATAGTGTTCTGCTGTGTCAAGAGAGGAACGTGTGCGTTGAGAACAAGTCCACTTGAGTTGGACAGACGGTCGGTGAATTGGGATCTTGAAAAGACCCCGGCGCGGAAGCTGCCATCTTCAATTGGCGGTTGCACCAGTTTGGCGTGGCGATCCCTAACCGTGGAAGGCACTAACCGCTTTAAGCCTAGCCAGCCGCAATCCGGCAAGGGCAGCCTTGGCTAAGCCTTTCTCCATTTCTGGCGATTTGCCTGCTTTTGCTCCACAGCCGCCACACCAGAAACCGTTGTCTTCCCAGCTCGACCTTTCCCTTTGGCGACAGGGATCATACTATCTTGCATACGGAAACCTCCATCCACACATACCGAACGAACACGGCCGTGAAGCCCTTTCTCTTCTTCAACAACAGGAAAGAGACCTCGTGCTGTCCGGCTCCTGAGGTGAGCAAGCGGAATCTTTGCTCCTGACCCAAACCCCAAGCTTTCCCAAGACTCAAGGGCACCGAGGCACACTGCGTCATTCTCGGCTTGGAGTCGTCCCACTCGCGACTCCACGCGCCTGCTCTCGCTTTTGCTCTCTTCCCTGCTCTCGTCTCTCTCTGTCGATTTCATCTCACACATGCGCATTTCGAGTTGACAAGCGTTGATATATTTCCGCTTTTTCCCTCACTGTCTTGATTCGAGTTCTCTAACGCAGCCATACCCGCCCAGAGTCGGTGTCAGGGTCTTTTTTTCTTTTTTTCTTTTTTTCTTCTGGCTGCGCTAAACCCTTCAACGTACCAAAATCTACTTTCTCATACGGCCATATAAGCACACGCTGAACTCGCGTGAGTTAACACTCATCATGCCTAGAGACGATTTATCCATCGACTTCGTGCGCAAAATGCCACCAGTCGAGCAGCTTGACCCGGCCCTGGTCCTGGATGAGTTTATCAACCGGGCTCAGAACCTTCCCGAGGAAGTCCGCTTTATGCAGGAGGAGCTTCGAGACAAGGAACTCCGATATACGGCACTGAACAAAGAAAAGGACGAGTTAGATGAACGATTACAGAAATGGATCAAGGCACATGGCAGCCACCAGCCCAACCCGAAGGAGGCAGAAATCCGCGCAAAGGCACTGAGGAACTATGATTTGCTCCAACAACTGTCCGACGAAAAGCTTGCCCTCAGTGCCAAGGTTGTGCAGGCTATAGAGAAGCACACCCGCCATCTCGACATCCAAATCAAGATGCTATATGACCGAAATGAACCAGGATTCGCCGACCCGGATGAGCTGCCATCCCTGATCCGCCCAAGCGCTGCCAATATTACAAACAGTCCAATCCTACGCCCACCAAGCGGCCCCAACGGGTCTTCTCTCAGCCACCTCGCAAACAGCGTATCGCAGTCTTCCATACGTGGCTCCAACTCTCAGATTCGAAATACTCAAGCTCAACATCATGGCTCTGCCTCCGCCCCAGCAACGCCAGCAGCAAGCATGATCATGAACCGGCAAGCCCGGGAAGGGTCGGCCGGCCCTCCCAAACGTGGACCACGTCTCAACACAAGCCTCTCCAACCTCCCAACCACGTCCTCTGGGCTGGCCCGGCATTCATCTCTCGGTCCCGGTACCCCAAAGGGTCACACAACCGCAACAGGAAACCAGCGAGCCGGAAGCGCTGGCCCCAGAGCCTCATCTAAGGCATCAGGCTCTGGAGTCGCCAGCCGCAAAGCCGGAACGCCCTCCAGCACCTCAGGCCGCATTTCAGCCTCCCACAAGAAAGGTTCATCCCTCGGCGGGAACGACCCACGCAGTAGCACAACCAACAAATCCGGCCTCTCCAGGGTTAAGCGCGCCGCAAAGAACTCACCCTCCTCCACAGCGGAAAGTGAGCTCTCCGACGCGGAATCAGCCATCAGCGGAGAGGAAAGTGATGCCCCAAGGAACAACAACGGCCGTGGTACGCCCTCTTTGCCTCGTCAAAACTCCGGTAGCCAGTCCAACCTCGCCAATCCGTCTTCCAGCACAAAAAACTCTCCACATGCCGCACATGTTCACAAGGGCGGTCCCGGAAACCACGGACCTCCACCTCACAGGCATCACCACGACGATGACGACGCGATGGACATCGAAGAGGACGACGCGGGGGATGACAAAAAGTATTGCTCGTGCCGGAACGTGAGTTATGGGAACATGGTGGCGTGCGACAATGATGATTGCCCGTATGAGTGGTTTCATTGGGGTTGCGTGGGACTAAAGAGCGAGCCAAATGGGACGTGGTTTTGTCCTGATTGTAGCAGGGCAGCGGCGGCGGGGGACAGGAAAAAGGCTGTTGGTGGTGGTGGCCATAGTAGCAGGCCGAGCAATGGGGGTAGTATTGGGGTAGGGGCATAGGGAGAGAAAGGGACAGCCGGATACTGGATGTGTAGGGGCGAATTTGAAGATGTTAGTCATGGTTGCCTTTTTTGGCTTATAGCGTGTGTATGGAAAAATGCCGTGAGTTCATCGTAACGGTATCTATCGTGCTGGCTTGCTCTCTAAATTTTTTGAACGGGGGCAAGGAATACACTGCAGGAGCTTGGAATAATAGGGGAAATGGAGTGATAGGGATATAGAATAATAGAAGCATCAGCGCTTTTGAACAAGTTCTACACACAGAAAGCAATGAGCAAGGCAATATATTACTTGAGACGTGCCGAGCTCAACAAAAATTTCTTCATCCACTTTCATTCCCACCACCAGCAGGACAAGTTGTAGTAGGAAATTCAACTCTATAGGCTACCATTTACTATCCCATTTCTTCCCATAGGATCAAGCCTTTCATGTGTATTTTTTTCTTCTCTTCCAAGTTCCATCACCAGGCAAGTGTTCTAGGTACTCGAACCTACTGCCCTCACATTACTTTTTAACAAAAAACAAGAATAATCCGCCCAGTCCTTTCCATCTTTCCCACAACACGGGCTAAAAATTCGCCATGGTATATCTACGCAATCCTGTTTCAGGGTCATGTCCAACCTAAAACAGCAGCAACAAAAACCCAGCCAGTACTGTTAACGGCATCACAAAAACCAAACGCTATGTTCCTACCCCATTCCAGAAAAAAGCTTCTTAATGCTCAAGCAGACGCAAGCTACCCTGGACGACAACGTTCTCCAGGATGGATCCTGGGGGAATATCGATGGTCTGACCTTCTGTCGCCACAATAATGACGGTACCCTTGAGGACCACACCACGGCCAAGATTAACCGCACCAGTGATGGTGAGATGATCAAGCTCAATGATCTTGGGAATGCTGGGGATGCGCTTCTGGAAGTCAGACACTTTCTTGAAGTCGCCGCCGAGCTTGATGAGAGGGGCATCGCCGAAGCGGGCGGTGCTCATTTGGAGCTGACCGTGCTTGACAGTGTAGAGATCAGACTTGACAAGCATCAGATCAGAGCAGGTCTTGACGGGCAAGAAGCGGCGACGGGGAACGTTGACACCGTGGGCGTTCTTAAAGTGCTTAATGGCAGCACCAACAGCGGTCTCGAGCTGGAGAATGCTGATGTCGGACTCACCCTTCTTGTCACCGGGGATGGTCTTGCCGTTGGGGATGATTTCCATCTCAAGCTCGTCGTTCTCCACAACACGCTTGATGGCCTTGACGTTCATCCAGATATTGTTGGTGTTGAAGTACTTGAACTTCTTGATCGACTTGAACTCGTTGACGTGCTCCTTGGGGACTTGGGCAATTTCGAGAAGGCGGACACTGCCCTCGTAGTCAATGATGGTGCCACCCTTGACGTCGGCCTTGGTCTTGTTGGTCAACTCCATGATGTACTCAGCCTCGCTCTCAACCATGTGCTGGAGGATGCTGAGATCAACGACGGCGCCGAGGTTGTCGGCGTTGGAAAGGAATATGATCTCAATACCACGGTCGATAAGCTTGTCGAGAACGCCCGAGTTGTACAGAGACTCGAAAACGTCACCGTGTCCGGGAGGGTACCAGTCGTGGAGAGCAGAGTCAAAGGATTTGGGGACTGGGAGGAGGGAGTCCTTGAAGATTCTGGGATACCTCGACTGGTTAAAGGTGAGAATGTCGACGTTATGACCCTCATACTTCTTGATAATCGCCGCAGTATCATCATGGGTGTTGAAGGAGTTCATGAGAATGATGGGAACGTTGGAGCCGTAGCTGCGGTTAAGGTGCTCGACCTGGCGGACGGACATGTCAAGAAAGGACATGCCATCACGAACCTCGATGACAGACTTGGGACCAACGCAACCCATGGAGGTACCAAGACCACCATTGAGCTTGAGCACAGCAAGCTTGTTGAGGAAGCCAACCGACTCGGAGTGGGCCAAATCCTCGTAATTGACGACCTGGCCAGCAGCGGGAGGAGCAATACGGTCCCAAGAGCTGTTGCTTCCTGTCAGCCGTATGTTACTTTTTCAACCAGTATTCAAGGACACATACACCTCGTTGCCCTTAGCCTTGTCATTGAGATAGCGGCGGAACAAGGAAAAGAAGTTGTCCATCTCGGTCTCGAACAGCTTCTTCTCCTCGGGGTTCTTCACTGTCTCGGAGAGTGAGGTGAGAGCATTGCGCATCTGGGCAGCAGCAATGTTGGTCGAGGTGTTCTCGAAGGCCTAGTGCAAAATTGTGGGTTAGTCTGATGTCATTGAAGCCATTGTACCAGTAAACCACGGAAAGAAATCTATCAACACTGATGCCGCCCGCTCGACGGCCTCTTCTGTCCCATATTGTCACATTGGTGCTCTCTCGGAATTATTCCGGATAGATTGTCGTGAGCAGGCTGTCGAACAACTAGGATCTTATCCTTGGAACGACCGGGAGATTGCACTGCTGGGTGTAGCTCCACCTTTCGAGTCGGACAACGAGGCGGTACGGGAGGAAGAGCGGCAGACCGAGTCGTCTTCGCTGGTGGTGATGTTGGTAAACCCGTGACAGGCGGATGATGCATGTCACAGAGGCAGCTGCTCACTTGTGCCACGGGCTGAAGCGGACCATTCCTGCTCACCGGTCCTGCTCGAATCCTCTTTTCTTGGGCAGCTGCACCGACTCTACAGAAACCATCCCCGCACTCCTCCAAAGAAATACACCAGCAATATTGAAGGGGACAGAAAATGGGCAAAGACTCACCATATGAGACCGAGTCTTGCCATGGTGTCTCTTGGCAAACTCCTGCTCGTCGCCGTTGCCTGGCTTGAGGTGGGATGGGAGCGCGCTCTTAATCGCCTGTGCCATTTTCGCCGTTTGATTGGTGAAGATGCTCTGGGCGGACTGGAAGAATGGGAGAGCTATGGTGGCGGGTGGGAGGAAGAAAAGAGAGGAGGCGGTTGAGGTTGAGTGGTGTTGGATAGAATTTCGGTGACAATGGAGGGAGGAAGTCTCAGATGTAGTAGGCGTTGGGCAAGTGCTGTTTTACGAGATAAATTAGCCGGTTGACGTAATAAAAGGAGTTGACAGGCCTTGAAATAGGAGCAGGATCAACCTTGATTGACCCTCTTTCCTGCAGTGGAACTGGCGAATTGCAGCAATCACATGGAGGAAGGGGGTGGAAGCTCTGGAGATGAGCAGATGAGGGGGGGAAGAGGGGGAGGGGTTCCCAACATCCGGGTAGCTCCAACTCTCAACGGCCAGCCTGTGTCCGAATCACGTACCTGGACTTTCAACAAGCTTGCAGCAGTTCCGATGGTTCGCAGTGGTTTGAACCTTGAGGGTGAGAAGAGAAGAAGGACGTGGAAAGCAGAGCTCAAGAGAGTGCCCCTGGATCTTGAATCTTTTAATACCTGAGCTACGAATATCGGCCAGGAGAAGCATTGGGCCATGGCAGCTCAATCGGGCAAAAAAGTATTGTTAGTGCATCTGGTACCCGAACTGCCGCTCCTGTCAGACGAGGATCACTTCTGCGAGTGGCGTCACCACGAACAGGGGCAACTTGATACCTCAAACTGACCACCCACGAGCTGAGCTTCACATTTTCCGCCAATTCTCGCGGCACGGAACCCAATGATGATTGCAGGAGCTCGCATTTCTTCAATGCTGCTGCAACTGTTAGATTCGTGTCATGGCGACATATCCTGTAAAGCGCAACTTGCGCGCTGAAAATCGTAGGGAGCCAAGCTTCAGTACAAACATCGGGCAGTTTGAAGCGGAGACTATGGAACCTACGGAACTGACACCGTGTCTGGTTGAACTGGTCCTCTGCTGACTGTTACACCAAACAAATATCCCGTGCTGATATGTCTTCCGATCAATAAAGGCATGAAGACGCCGTCATCTCAAACCCGAAGTGCTGAGCAAAGCCTCCTCCTTCCATCGACGAACTTTAGATATGAAGTATTGGCCTGTGCCACCCGGTACATCTCCCCTTAACAGCTGGGTCAAACTACCCCTCTCCCACACGGTAACATTTTCAGGAAGCCCCTGCTGGTTGCCATGGCGTCTGGCAAGCCCGAGAACTAAAGCTTCAGCCCAACGGGAGCTAAAAACAGACGATGGGCTCGCTGTCATAACCCAAGTTCCACCAGCCCATCAACCGGGAAATTTGATGCCGTCTCGATTAGGAGCTGCGGCGCCTCAATAATTCGTCAGGCAAACGGTGAGCGGAACGTTGCTTTGTTTTTGTTTTATTACCATTTCCATGTCCGCTATCTGCCGGGCATTTATGGTGGCGGGGTGGCAGGCTGTCTGGAAGATCCAGCCACTATCACAAGCTGTCAGATATAAAACTACCATCACAAGATATCAGACCTCCCCCTTCAGCTCTCACACTCGGCCCGTTATCGTTGAGCTCTGAGGGAGGGAAATAAAAAGCAACGTCGTATTTTCTAGAAAATATCGCATCTCGCCACGAAAAAAGACGGGCCAGTGTCCCTCTTTCCGAGCCCCACCAGGTTTTTATTGAGAACGGTCGCTTCGTGAGAAACGGCTTTCAGATGCAAGGCATCAAGAAAGGAGGTGCAAGGCTGCCCAGCTGCTACCCCCAGCACTGCCGCAAAATGACTGGGTCTCAGACAGAGATGCATGGAATCTCGGAATCTCGCGATCGCGCTCCGCCGATGAGAAGGGGCCCACGTGGGGAAGAGAGCCCAGTTGTTTTGTCTCTCGCTTTTCGACGAGAGTGGTATCCGTGCCCCGAGACATTTTCGTCACTCTTCAGCGAGGGACATGGAGAAAGTCATTGGCATGTGTATCGTTATCTCTCACTCAAAACAGCCATGACGATCCCGGCCAGTGTAATATCTTCCAATATGCAAAAGCAGGCAAACAAACAAACAGTAACCCGCCACGAAAGCAAACGGCCCACGGTCCCCTGGCTTCGATGTCTTTAGCCTTAGATGTTCCGGCCCTGTCCAGCGCGATCCAAGGTCTTGGGACCATCTGACGGCGGCCAATCTGATGGAAAGGTGCAGCTATTTGTGGTCTGCACTAAGCCGAGAAAACAATAGTGTGCAGGAAGCCGTAGATTTTTTTTCTGGGAGCACCAAGCTACATAAGACAGGTCTCGGTCCGGTCCTCTCGCTGGCTCTTGGTACGTGGTCCGGGATTGCCAAGCTTGAAATGTCGGCCCCACTCGGCCGGAAATTCGCCGCCCACCCACTGAGAGTTCCGGGGGTGAGTCCACTAGCCTCCACTCTTTCAGCTCCCGTCACGTCGTGCCTGCCTTTATGATTGTCCCTGGCCGAGCAAGCCACAATGACATGACTTTTCTTCAACTGGTTGACAGTTGCAGCTTATCTGCATTATCCACAAGCCACTTCCCATGACTGACTGAGGTGCACTTGAACCTCAACCTTCGAAACGTGAAACTTGAAGTCTATCATCGCTCGAGACTTACTGCCGGCGATCAAGGCTCGCGAACTAACATCCGCGAATACTGGGCCAATAGCATCAAGTCCGTCTATTTTGCACCTTGCCTCATCCTCCTACCTCTCTTTTTCAACCTGCCTCCCCGTGTATCCCCGTGTAAACCCTCCCCCTCACGAAAAATGGGCAGCACCACTGATCCCCCAAACACCTCTTCAGCCAATGGCACTGGCACCAACACCTCCAACAACACCTCCACCCCCAACGACAACGACGAGGACTCCCAACTCCCCTACTGGAACGTAAACCTCCCTCCAACCCTCAGCACCCCAACCTGCCCCCCTTTCCTTTTACACCTCAACGAAAAAGACCGCCGCATAATCGGCACCCCCGACCCCCTCTACATCATCGAGTCCTGGCCCTCGGTCGTTTCCAAAATAAACGCCAACCGCCTCGACCTCTTCCAGCGCCTCCCCTCCGACCTCCGCCGCTACCACGAGTTCTGCTACAATATCAAACTCAACCATGGCTCTGTCATGAACTTTATCCTCTCTGAACGGTTGGGTTGGGAGCTGCCGCTTCAGCCAAAGGGTACCAAGCCGTTTGAGGAAGAGGAAGATGTCAAGGTCCTGCCGAATGATTGGCCGTACGGGTTGGACAAAAGGATTGTGCACTTGGTGGTCTGGGTAAAATTTGAGCTGGAGGCGGATAGGGAAAAGGGGGATTTAACAAGCGAGGCGAGGGGGGTGGTGGATGGGTGGGTGAGGCAAAAGTTTGTGGAGGAAGGGGGACTGGAGAAGGGGAGGGTGGTGTGGTTTCGGAATTGGACGAGCTTGAAGAGTGTGAAGTCGGTGGAACACTTTCATGTGATGCTGTTTGATCCGAGGAGGGAGTTGGTGGATGGGTTGACGGGGGGTGATACGCCGCTTTGTGAGAGGGTGAAACTGGATATATAGTGAGGGAGGAGTAAAGAATGATAGGGGAGGGGGGACGGATGGTGTACGAGGAAGGAAGTACAGTACTTCAACTTGCCAGGAGCAACAGGACACCGTCGGCGAGATTGAGAGACAGAATGGCGTTTACCTAATGTTTAGTATCCGGTTTATCTTCTCTTGGGTTTAGAAATTAATTCATTCAGGAGAACAAGGCGCTGTGCAAATAGAATGGGATGCTCAGGCGTAGATCACATAGAACAAGGAAATTCTCTTCAAAAGTCCCTCAGGCTAAAACGACATTTGAAATTTTTACAAATAACCCCTTTTTGCCCCAGAATCACCGGTAATAATCCTTGACTATCCTCCTTACCTCGACAACAGGGCACTCAGCCAGCGGCACCGCAATCGGCTTCTCCACCCTCACCTTGACGGTGTAATCCGCCCCATTGACAAAAACCTCTTCCACCTTGCCAATCAGATGTGTCCCCAACGCCTCAAGCGTCTCAAATGACGATTCTTCCAGCGCCTACTTCATCAATTAGCAATCTCATTTTCCTCTCACATCTCCAGCCCGGCAACAGCAACATACCTTAACAACCCCAGCCTCGACCCTCCCGTACCGGTCGCCCCTCACACTCACCCCATCGATTGTCACGCTGACAACCAGCATCTGCCTCGCCTCCCTCTCGTTCGGATTCACCCCAACCAACGTAGGTACTCTCAACCGTTTAATCTCCATACTCAACGACCTTGCCGTCATTTTGCCCTGGTTATCAAACCCGGCAGAGGCAGTGAAACTCACACCCTCTCCCAACAGACTCGCCTTGGGTAACGTTATCGTCACGCTTAACAGCCCTATCCTGCTCAAACTCCCCTTTAGAAACCCCCGTTCTTTATCATCCCGTTGTTGTTGGCCATCTAGCGACCCCCCGGTCAGATCAACCCAGAGCTGATTCAACACCATCTGCGCATCCCACCCACCCCCATCCTCCTCAGCCTTTCGCTCCCCGGCAATCTGCGCCGTTGATCCCGCCCCGAAGTACCGCTCGACAGTATCGAGGAGGGTCTTGGAGAGGTTGCCGTAGTGGATCGTGTCGTGCCCCAACCTGTCCGTTGCTGATGCGCTGTCAAACGGTTCCCTGAAGGCGACCTCGGCGGAGATTAAAACAGGTTGGGGCCGGAGGGGGCGGGACCAAGCGTCGGCTGCTGCGCGGTGGAGGGTTGCGCCGAGGTTTTGGACCGAGACGACGGCAGGGAGGGAGTCGGCTTGTGTTAATGAGCGGAGGGCGGGGGCGGTTAAAAGGGGGGGTTCTTGGGGAGGTTCTTGGGGGGGTGGTTGGGCGGACATTTTTTGAAGAGTTTGAGTTTTGTTGGGTGAAAGGGCGAGGTAGAGGGTGAGATGAGTGAGAGAGATAAAGAGTTTAGTTCTGTGGTATGTTGCGGCGGGGTATCCGCAAAGAAAGGGGTGAGTCAAAAATGAAACTTAGAAAAGCTTGGTTGATGTGAAAACACACTCTTTTGAAAAAAAAAAAAAAGACAATCGAGGCCGAGAAATAAAACTTGATGGAAGCAACTTTTGAAGTTTGTCACTGAGATGGTGGTGATGAGAAAAAAGTAGCATGACGCAATCCCTTCAAAAGTGGAGGGTGTGAAAGGTGAGAGCGTGAGGAAGATGGAGGGGTCGTCGCTGATAAGAGAAATTCCCCTGAATGCCCAGCGATAAGATTTACCCTTTTGCTCAACGCTGCTTTTCTGTTCACAATAACAGACTCTGTGTAAGAATGTAGTATTGAAAAGCTGTTGATGAGGTTCTGTTTGTGACCTTCAGACGTTTGGAGTATGAGTAAGAGATTGTGCATAAATGCCATCGCTCGTGAGAAGAATGCTTAAAATCTATTTCGCATAAGTTATCGTAAGAGTAAATATTGCAAACATCCACCCACCACACCCTCATTTAAGGTCATATTCTACATTCGGCCGTTTAACTTGAAAAGATAAAAAAGGAATAAAAAAGACCCAGACAAAACTATGCCGCTCTGCAAAATCATATTCAGCACATACCCACCGCTTTGCCAAAGAACCCGAAACTATAACCGCCCAATCATCAGATGCCTCATACATGACAAGAAACATACAAAAAGGGGGGGGGGGGGGGGTGGGGGGGGGGTATATACTCCGAAAGGCTATTCCACCAAATCCATTTCTAGACAAGCAAATACACAAAAAAACGTAAAAAATTCGACACGTAAAACAATTGGGTATCTCTCGTACTCAACCAAAACCAACCAAAAAGGACTTTTTTCGTTCGTGATCATTCAAAATGGAATACACCAAAACAAAGACGCATAAAACAGAGTTAAGATCACTGATGGGGATAAAAAGACCCTTGAGGCTGATGCGGCGAATGTGAGAATGGCGACACTGAACCTTGCGGAGTAAACTGATGCTCAGGCCCGGTATTGTGAATATCCAGCATGTTACTCCCATATCCCATCTGTGCCCCGGCGTTGGGATCTTGTAATCCCAAGGCGTTCATCGACATGGCTGGCATGGCCGGGAATGGCTCCATCTCCGAAGTCGAGACAAAGTTATTTGGCGGTGTTGACATGTAAGGGCTTGTGGTGACTGGTAGTCCGCTGCCAAAGGCTGGGGTGTTGAGGCTGGTGAAGCCGGTGACGGGGTGGTGTCCGACGGGCTGCATGTTGAGGTTGGCTTGACCCATGCTATGAGCGAGGTCATCAAAGCCGTTGTGGTGGTGAGTATAAAAGTGTTGTGGATGAGGTACGACAGAATGGTAGAGAAACTGTCCAGGGAGCGGCGCGTTGGTATACGCTGGCATTGGGCCTTGCTGGCGGGCCATTGCTCCCTGTGGACCAACTGGAGACCGATCCCATTGGTTTTGAGTGTTGAATGTGGGAGGGAACTGTCGTGGCGGCGGGTCCTGAACAGGGCTGATGATGGTGTCTTCGTCAAGATCCTTCTTGGCCACCAGCTTGAGAATTGGCAGGCTGATTTGCTCCATGTGCTTGGCCAAGTGCACAGTCAGCTTCTTCCAGGTCGGGAACGTCTTGTTACAGAACCGGCAAGGTTCCTGCTGAGGCATGGCAGAGGTCTCTTTGTGACAAGCTTCCACTCTTTGCCAGGTGGGATCATTGCCCCCTGCGCGCTTGATGGCCGCTTTGGTCTTCACCTTGGGCTCGGCGAACTTATGCTCGCGAACCAAGTGCTGAAGGAAGTTGTCACGGCGGTAGCAAACATGTCGGCAGTCTTCAACGTCGCACGTCCACCACTCCAGATGCCGATGACCTTCATTCTCGTGGCGAACCCAATCTGCCTTCCTTTTGAAGATCTTTGGATCTCTGCATCGATCCCAAGTACAGGTAAATGGCTGGACATCTTCATGCACGTGTTTGGTCCAGTCAGAAGGCTTTTGGAATTTCTTTGACGTAAAGCACAACTGACACTCAAACTCGGCAGGTAGTGTGCTAGTAGGAGGCATAGGGATGTCCTGAGGGAAGCTTTCTTGGTTGATTGCGCCCTCGAGCGGAGTGATATCCCCGTCTGAGCCGTCAAACTTGGCAGACAAGGGGTCGGCACCTCGCGGGTCACCGCTTGAGTTGAGTATGTTGGCACTCCCTCCAAGCGCAATGCACATGCTACCGCAATTGCAATTTCTTGCGTTGACAGCCTGGATGTGTTTTACTCGGGAGTTGAGAAGACTCTTGTACCGGATGATCTGCTGATGGGCAATACGGTCAACCAGATAGGTGTTGGTGGTGCTCAATTGGGGATTCAACTTGAGGACGTGCTCCCTGAAGCCCGCCATGTTGGGCGTGATATCATCAATAAGCTTATTAGATTCTGTCTTGTCACTCTCCTCGAACCCGTCATCTTCTTCGTCATCATCGTCGTCCAGATCTCCGGCATTCGACTTGGCATTCCCGAGGTTGGAAACCGGTGGTCCACCAGTTTTCTTCCACATGTCGACAATGCCAGGTGCTTGGTTTTCCGACTTGCTTCTCAGGCGGTTCATCAGAGGTTTCTTCACACTCAGCGTGCTTGGACTCCTGACAACCGGGGAGTGAACGGGAGTAGCGCTGAGGGAACCAGATCGGGCATGAGTGGTGCCGATGGCTGCCACGCTACTCCCCATGGCAACAAACGCAGTGTTGATGCTTGGAACGCTGTTCTTCCTGTTCCATGGGGTGGGACTCGGAGGGGCGAGCTTGACTTGGCTGTCTCTCCGCTCGAAAGACGTGTCAGTTCCCCCGGAGCTGGCATCGTCATTCTCAGCACGAGACCGCTTGCTGTTGTTGACACTCGGTCTCCGAGTAAGTTTGTCACGCATGACCCCAATGATACTCGGCCGTCGACTACTATCTCCTCGACTCAGAGACAGCTTTTTGAAGAGGTTGGTAGTCACCTGCACATCATAATCGAAGATGCTGGGTAAACTGCGGCGTCGTGTTCCCCACGTTGCCGCTCGGGATACAACCGACTCATTATCACACATTCGCGTATATCTCGCGATTGCAGCTTGGGCAGTCTCGGGCTGGTGTCGAGTGGAAGAGATGGACGATACCATAGGTCCATCAGCCCAGTTGCGGTTTTGGCGGATGAACTCAACATCCTCTTCAGTCAGACCACCCATGGCGGACTCGTTGTAGTAGGTTTGGCCAGGTTTTAAAGCATTCTTCGTCTCAGATGTTGCCTCAATCTCACGATCGGGGATATTGGTGTTCACATCTTGATGTACGATAGCAGGCTCTAATTCCGGAGGTGTTGCCCGAGCTGTATGCTTTTGCAGCCAACTGTCAACCCTTTTGTTCTGCTGTATCCGGTCTCGATCTGAAGCGAGCTCGTTCATGCTTGGAACCTCTACACTAGGTCGATGAGCTGGATTCAAGCCACTCGGGCCTACTGACTGATGCGCCCATCGGCCCGAGTGATCACGAACGGTGGGAAATGGCTCAACCTCATGGGCTGCTTGGTGGCTGGCGCTGAGCTCATATGACCCCGCATCGTTGTCTTGCTCCCAATGGGAAACTGTAACCCGTGGACTATGGCTATGCATGGTGGGGGCTGCCGGAACAAGGCCGCTGTCGCTCGACTCCCCACTGTTGCTTGTTCTTGGAGTCAGGTCGAACCCAGAAGACTCTGTTGTAAGTGAAAGCTCGTGTGGCCCGATAGATGGTTGCGACAGATCAGGGAACGTCGCAAACTCGCCTTTCCCGTCTGCGTTGGGCGATGCCGTGGATAGTGAAGGGGTCTTGTCGGGACTCAGAGGAAAGGTAACAGCGCCAGCCTGTGGCACATGTTGCGAGCTAGTAGAGATGTTGGACTGAGACGGCTGTTGGTCGACAAGAAAATCTAAGCTGTCGTCTACCAAGAAAGAGGGAGAGCCGCCAATGCTAGTGAAGCTTGCACCAAAGAAGGGGTCGTCAACCTCACTGAACTCGCTCGACTGGTAGTGGACGCTGAAGGTGGACTCGGACTCAGCAGGTGTGTTGACGTTTGGGGCGGGTGAGGATGATGAGTATTGCTGCTGCGGCGATGGGTATGCTGAGAGACGGCTGTTCTGTCCGGGTGTCGACGGGCCGCCGTGAAGTTGGTATTGCTGGAGGTGAAGTTGTTGTTGCTGTTGTTGTTGTTGTTGTTGGTGTGGTTGCTGCTGAGGTCTGTGGGGTTCATCAATCCGGTCCCGGCGGCGTGTGGTTGTGTCAGGGACGGATGAGGGGTATAGAGTGTGCATCGAAGACATATTTGCGGACGGAGGTCAGGGGAGTCTAGGGTGATATATTATATGACGGGATTCGGGGAATGTCTTGTCTATGAAATGGGAGAGCTGGTGGAGCTCCCGATCTCTTGGTCGCAGGGAGTCAATGACCTAGGCGGCATACATGGTCTTGCGGCTGCGCAACAGGAGTGTTGTGTCGGGTGTCACTGTCTGCCAGTTACGGATGCGCCAGCCACGGTCCGGTTTCCGCTTGAAAGTGATCTGGAAGGTCGCAGCAGAAGCAGGAATGTGGTTCAGGAGAGCTCAAGTGATCGTCGAGTCGAGGGCGAAAGAGTGAAAGAGAGGAGATGAAGTGTTGCTGTTGCTGGCGCGCGCACTGCTAGATGAGGCACGCCGCACCTGTTCCTTGGGCCAGTGGCCCGCTGACAGGGGTAATAATTGGGGGCGAGGCGCAGGGCGACGGCTGCGGCTCCGAGCCTGGACTGAGCCAAGCGCTTAAAGTGCTTGTGGGCAAGATGGGGAAAAATGCAAAAAGCACCAACGGTAAAAGAATCGAGAGAATCAATTGTCGATAGAAACCATCAAACTTGAGGGCATAACAGAATGGTTATTGTGTAGAAACGAAGCTGAAAAGGCGGGAGGCAGCCGAGAAGAACTGGATAAGGCAAGATCGATAGTGATAGACCGAATGGGTCAGTCAGCTGCGTCCACGGGCGGGCAACCTGCAGAAAATGGTGGTAACAAAAAAAATATATAAAAAATAAAATAAAAAAGAAGGGATGGAAAGGGGATTGAGGTTTCAGAACTCAGTGTGGCTACTCAGACACGATATTGAAAGCCGAAGAGGGGGGCAGGATGAGATGAACTGGCTTCTGCCATCCACAGTCAAGCCACAGCACAGGCACAGGAGAGAACGCCGACTGTTCCGCCTCTTGGGGTGGCAGACTCGGCCGGTGTCAGGATCCGTGAGAAAAGACGGTGACAGAGCAAGGTGAGACGGTCAATGATCTGTTCGCAGAGCTGTTTGGTGGGGCAGCAAGGTGTGCAACAAGCAGTGCCCAAGACAATGATGAGGATCATCAATATCGCTCATCGATACGATTCGAGCAGGTCCCCCGTGTAGCATCGTAGCGAATGCTGTGATTCGCAGATGGCAGGAGGCAGTGCGCCTCCTTGCCGATGGGCAAAATTGGCAGACCCAAGAGGCAGAATACCTTTAACCCCGCGTTGGGTTTCTGCTGTGGTGAGGCTCGAACGGGAAGCTTGTCTCCACCCCACCTTCGCGCTATCGACAAGGCATCCACTGCATGGTGTGCGGTAGGCGCACAGCCACCTTTGGACGTGGCATAGAATTCAGGAAAGAAGAGGGCAAGGCATTTCGAGAGTAACATCAGGAAGCTTTAGTTTCAAACTCGCCAGTTCGGCGCCATGTTATTGAAACAACTCATCCCCGTCAATTTGTATGTAAAATCACACAGATCATCTGTTGACTTTTTGGGGAACAATCTCAAGATTTTCGGCAACAAACCTGTCAAGTGCTTGTCGCTGCTAGCGCACCGATCATGCAAGGAAACCCATCTCCACAGGGCCGTAGTGGATCGGGCAAGTCCCGGCCGGTAATCGACCCTCCTCCTTTAGATGAACTCGGTATTTCTCAAGGATTGACTACATCAACAACAAAGCCATTGTCTGCTTACTCCTGTTCACAATTTTAGGCTTCTTGACGTCTGCATAACAACTGCTGACAGCATCGCCCCGGTTTTCGGCACAATTGAATGTTGTCGCTGGTTTGCCAAGCTCCCGTAGGGCCTGCACAGCCTCGTGGCGTTGACCCTCACTTTTTTCCTTGGGTGCCGTTTGTTCGGATCATGGTATCAAGTCCCGGCCCCGCACCTCCGCAACGGCGGGCCATTCCGTAAGAAGTATGTCCTTCCTTCAGAAACATGAAGAGGAGGATTACTAACCGCACGGCCCAGCAGTCGCTGGTAAGAACAGACGATATGAACCCCTGACAAGAGCGGTACCTTGTTCATCAGCCTCGACACCCCGTATGATTCAAAGTCCCACGACGCAGATTTTGGTTCTCCACGAAACAAGTCTCCTCTGGTGGTGGCTTGACTGGCTGTTTGTGGAAAGTTTGTAGAAAGTTTGTTTCAACCTCGCAATCCCCTGCTCCAGACGCCCAAAACAAATCTCAAGTCTGTTCCCAGAATACTCTGGCCAGTTCTAGATTTGGAAACTTGATTCCAAGGTTTGTTCAAACAATGTCTTTTGACCCCTAAAAGTACATACAGGTAAGTGTACGTGATCTGGGGGTGCAGCAAACGACGGTCGACATATATGGCCGCATATATCGACAACCACCTAATTTCCGAACGAGGCAGGTGACTTATGCTTCTCATTCAATGCTCAGTGTCACGTTTAATCTTGTAACCGGCATTTGATCATCCCCGCTGCCTTGTGCGACTGGTCTTGATTGTGCCGCAGGAAGAGTGGGCAGGCAAAGTAGTTGATGAAAGTCTGAGTTCCAAGACATCAAGAATTTAGCCATTTACTTTCTCTAGCATATCGTCAGTTTGCAAGGTCAAAGAGATGTTATAATTCTGGGGGCTCAAAGCGTTTTTACCATCGTTGAGGCACAGATGATCGTTGGAGGCTCTGAGAAAAGTCAGCAGATAGGTTATTAAATACAAGAAAGAAAACAGATGTAAAGAAAACATACACCAAAAAAACTCACCGGCAACCCCCCTCACAGCTGAAGGAGGGGGCCGGCTGCGAAAACCCGAGGATTTTACTCCGGATCGAGCGTGGGGTCACAGTGAGCCCCAGGGGACAGCCCCCATACCCTTACCACTTGACCACGAGGGCTTTGTGAAGAGGGTACTGTAGCTGGTTGAAATCTGTTGCAGTTGAACCAATACATTAACCCTCGACCGGTTCGTGCACTGAGTTGGGTATCTTGATGGCTGGTTACAGTCATGTTCTACTCGATGGACTACTTTGAAGGGAGCGAGTTGTCCATACTTAGGCAGTTGCGGCTTCTGCTTGACTGTCTGTTGATTACAAAAGAGACGACCCAAGAGTTCCCCCACCTTAGAAACATTCATTGTTTGTATGTTGATTCTTCGCTACCTGCCCTCCTAATCTATGTATTCAACTACCTACTCACCAGTGATAGCTATTCAGAAAACTGGCTTCTTTCAGGAGGAAAATGCTTCCAATCTTCTTCCCTATATCGCTTGTACTCTCATCCCATATCAAAATCTCATGACAAGATCACCGCTCTCCGGGACATGCCACAACGGCTCGCCCTTATCAAGATCCATGCTCCATACACCGAGCCGATATGGTCGGGTTTTCTTTTTTTCAAGGGGGTTTATCCGTAGCACGAGGTTAATTCAGACTCTCCCTCAGACACCCACTGCACCGGAACACATCGCATCCCGTGCCGTCAACCCTGACCGGCCACGACGACGACGATGGCACAGCTGGTTCAACGGACATAACGGAAATGCCCGCCTTCTATACACCTTCCGGTTTTGGTTCAAGAAAGGAGCCGCACCAAGAGGTTCCGCCCGCTTGGGTCTTGTTTCATGTTATTCGCGCGCATCATTCACTATTCCGTCCCTTGATCCATTACCCGGCCGCATCACCGGGATTGGTCATTTTTGCCTATATTAACCCTCTAATCAGAGCCTCAATGCTTGGGTTTCTTGTCCCGAAGCTTGTAGTGCTTGTGCGAGATAGGGTGCCATTGAATCCCGCTGATCAACGATCGACGTCAATGCTCTCGGCGATAAATTTGGATAGGGGGCTGCTTGAGATACTGAGATCCGGGAGATCGTCCCGCATCAGGGGAATGGGGAGAACCTGTTTGGTTGGAATGGAGTCACTGGTTCGTGGGGTTATGGTAAGCGAGCCCGAGGCTTACGACGCGGTATGGTATTGCTAGCCGCTGGAGAATTTGATCAACAGCCGTTATGCTGGGGTCGTTGCTCCATCTCTTGGTCAGTTGGCATGATAATGCTTGCAAGCGACGACGGCAAGAGATCACAAGTGAATACCCTGCGACCTCGAGGCATTTTGGCTTCCTCCGTGACAAACTTGGCAACTCAACCGGGACGAACATACCAAATAGGTCGAACATCACAAGCAACAGAATGTATAAGAAGATGGGTGTTCTTTATTGGAAAAGGGTTCTTGGAATGAAGCACCGAGTTCAACGTTCTTGTTCCATCCCTCCAAAACAAACATGCTTCGATCAACAGCCTTCCTCACGTTTGCCAGCCTTGTGCTCGGCCAGCAGATTGGTACTTATACGGCTGAGAGACATCCTTCAATGCCCATTCAGGTGTGCACTGCGCCTGGATCATGCACAAGAGAAAGCACTGAGGTTGTTCTCGACGTAAGTTCTCCAAACTTGACCCTTCTTCAGTCAGATATCTAACATCTCAACCAGTCCAACTGGCGCTGGACACACGTCACAGACGGCTACACCAACTGCTACACCGGCAGCGAATGGAACGCGACAGCCTGCCCAGATGGAGCAACCTGCGCAGAGAACTGTGCCATCGACGGTGCGGACTACAGCGGCACCTATGGCATCACGACTCCCTCTTCCGGAGCGCTCAAACTTCAGTTCGTAACCAAGAACGACAACGGGCAGAATGTCGGCTCTCGAGTGTACCTCATGGCCAGCTCAGAGAAGTACAAGATGTTCAACCTCCTCAACAAGGAATTCACCTTCGACGTTGACGTCTCCAAGCTGCCCTGCGGGTTGAACGGGGCGGTCTACTTCAGCGAGATGCTCGAAGACGGCGGCCTCAGCGCTTTCGACGGCAACGCTGCCGGCGCCAAATACGGCACCGGATACTGCGATTCCCAATGCCCACAAGACATCAAGTTCATCAACGGAGAGGTAAGCACATCCCCCCGCGCGTCATATCTCCCGCCAAACACTAACCAAACCCTTTCCCCAGGCAAACGTCGAGGGCTGGGGCGGCGACAGCGGCAACTCCGGGACCGGTAAATACGGCATCTGCTGCGCGGAAATGGACATTTGGGAAGCCAACTCGGACGCCACGGCGTACACCCCCCACGTCTGCTCCGTCAACGAGCAGACCCGCTGCGAGGGCGTCGACTGCGGCGCCGGAAGCGATAGGTACAATTCCATCTGCGACAAAGGTACCCCATTCTTTTCCTCACCACCTTCCCCCAACCCATCACTAACTCCCTTTTTCCCGTTATTTACAGACGGCTGCGACTTCAACTCCTTCCGCCTCGGCAACAAGGAATTCTACGGCCCCTCCAAAACAGTCGACACCACCAAGCCCTTCACCATCGTCACCCAGTTCGTCACCGACGATGGCACCGACACGGGGAACCTCAAGTCGATTCACAGATACTACGTCCAAGACGGCGTCGTGATCCCCAACTCCGTCACTGAAGTCGCCGGCGTGGACGCGACAAATTTTATCAGCGAGGGGTTCTGCGAGCAGCAAAAGGCGGCGTTTGGGGATACCAACTACTATGGCCAGCTGGGCGGGATGAGCGCCATGGGCAAGAGCCTGACCAAGATGGTGCTGGTGTTGAGTATTTGGGATGATCAGTATGTTTGCCCCCTTTTCCAGAGGTGGGATGAGAGATGCTAACAAGCCATAAAACAGTGCCGTCAATATGAACTGGCTTGACAGCGTCTTTCCCAATGATGCTGACCCAGAGAAGCCAGGCGTCGCTCGTGGACGTTGCGACCCGGCTGATGGAGTGCCCGAGACCATCGAGGCTGCGCATCCTGATGCATATGTTATCTACTCGAACATCAAGTTTGGAGCTATCAACTCAACTTTTACTGCCAGCTAGACCTAGACTGGGCATGTTGAATTGAGATGTAGTTATTTGGACTGTCTGTGTGTGCGACAGGGTATATATATGAGAACTTTACATACAGTTACGGATATATAGATTAGATCTTCCTTACCTTTGAATCAAACCAACATTTTTTTTTGCATATCACTTCGATACCAGTTAACAGCTCCAGGGCGAACAAACACTGGTGTAATGATCCACTGACGTGACCAATACACTACACACTGCAGTGGTGTTTGTCCGAGACAAATTCCATTGCAACTACTAATGCGTATACACAACGCACGACATATCCAACGAGACCAACATACAAACCCCACAGTAAAAAGGCACGAAAGCTTCATCATGAAGGGGCAAAAATGCGCCAACTGATCGACATCGCAATGCGGCATAATAGGCCAGTCTCTCGCTTCGTCGAATCGCTGTCAAGCAAGTCGCCAAAAAAGAGGCAATCTAATTTTTGCCTTCAGCGACACAGTATGCGACACGTGTGAAATCGAGGGTCCCGTCCCTCCCGCGTTTTCTGCGGACGGGAGACCCTATCGGCGATTGGGTATCCTTACGCAACAAAAGCCAAAGAGTAGCTACAGGGCAACGAGAGAGAGAAAGAGAGGGGCCGCTTATGTATGTATCGACTCGGTACACACAGTATTGTATCCATACACAATACAAGCGGTGAAGATGACTTGCTCTCTCTGTAAGGGACAACACAATCGGAAGCTGGGATGCAAGACATACCTATACTCTGTAACTCTGATGATGACTGATGCCAGTGTCTCTCGAATCGGGCATCATCATTCGAGAAGCCAGAGGCATAACAAAATGAAAAATGCTGCCCTGTGAAACCCAACGAACGCCCTCTCGTTACCTTCCCGTTCAGAAAAAATACGGCCGGGTATTCCTGGCTGACTGATCCGGGTCTGGGGTTGGTGACTGGTCGTGACCTGCAGGTTGAGTCTGTACCCTGCCCAATCATTGGCCGAGGTTGTCGATGTCCCGGTCCCAGTGTCAGCTGAAGTCGTCGCGAAGAAAAAGAGGAGGGTGGTTCGGGGGGGAAAAAAGTTAGGGAAGGGTCAGCCGCGGGCGCTTGTTTGATTCTGTCCCCACAAGGCCAAGGGCCAAGCGCTGACAGCTTCTCTCAGTTTGCTCCACTTGTTGGTGAGGGGAGCTCTCACACCCTGGCCCCAGGGCCAGAGGAGTCCAGGGTTCGGGCAGTTCCAGGGCTGGGTTAGCTGCGACCCCCAGCCTCTTGATTGATTGATGGTTCGGATGGAACAATCCATCTCAGATCTCCAAACAACAACACACACAGCCTAAACCTCCATCATCCATCTTATCCTTTCCACAGTCTTTCGTTCCTTGATCTTGATTCTTGAAATCCAGTTGTCGCAATCCATTTTGGGTATTTGTTAAACTAATACCAAGGCGCAAATCTGATTTTTGAAGTCAAATACCCCTTATCGCGTGCAATAAACACAACAAAAACAACCCACTACCAATGAATGGACCGTGAAGGAAACTTGGACGACAGGTTGTTTCTTGAGCTTTCGCCAGAATGATGCGAGAGCCGACGGCCCGTCGCCGGAGCCCAGAGAGCTCCCGGCGGCGACGCGCCGAGCGCCGGCATTCCAGAGAACAGCTCGCTGCTGCTGCCGCTGTCGCCGCCGGTGTCGTCGCTGCCCAGCCCTCCCCCCTACTACCACAACAGCCACCACCCGGATCTGAGGTAGGCGACGGCGCGATCATCCCACCCGTATCATCGTCCCAAACCCACACTCCTACGCAGCACATGTTAGCGCGGTCATCGTCCCAAACCCAAACCCCTACGCAGCACCAATACCACCGATCTAGGGCTGATTCCACCACATCCGCCTCCTCGTCAACCTCTTCATCTTTGGTGAATGTCTCCCGTCGAAGTCGATTTGGCATCCGCAACTTCTTTGCCTTGTCATCAGTAAAGAAGGTCAAGAAGCGGCGCTCTTTCAAGAGGAAGAACTATTCGACATCTTCAGTTGACAGCGATCTCGCCTATGGCAAAGGATATGTATCGCGGTCGTCATTTGAGAATGATCACCGTCCATCGCCTTCGCACCACCAACAGCTCCCGCAATATCCCCAGCAACACCAGCCATACATCCCCGGGGCCTTCTCCCAAGTAAGCGGTGCATACCCAGCAGCAACAGGACCTTACTCCCCTCACCATTACAGCCAACACGGCCACCACCCCGAGCAAGATTACCCCCCTCCTCTTCCACATCAATATGGTCATCCCCATCCGAAGCAAGAACCGGATATTGGTCCCGATAGCCGCCGGGTCCTCAAGCGTGACCAAACAGACGAGGAGATTCTCGCCATCGGTCGCAAACTTTCCGACCTTGCCCGTGCAGAAAACCTTCGCGACCTCGAACGCCAGGGCAAATCTCGTCCCTCCCGTATGGTAGCCACCGCAGCGGCAGTCTCTGCTTTTCACCGTAAAAACTCTGGCGGGACCCGCGGCATCAGTTCCTCTCGCCCTAATAAGTCCCAGTCCTCCTCCAGTGATGAAGAATGGGAATCAGCCTCCGACTCAGATTCCGATTCCGACTCCCCTAGCTCCGACTCCGACTCGGGTCTTGCCTACGGCTCCATGCCTCGCTTTTCGGACCCTGTTCTCCCTCCCCTGACAGCTCTAGCCGGAACTGTCGGGGTAATGGGCGCAGCGATCGGGGCAGGCAGCATGGCCCCCACCATTATTTCTGAGCGCCCATCCGAAGCCATCCGTCCTCCAGATCGCAAGCCAAGCGCCGTCGACCCAGCCATGTTTGGTCCTGTGAATTCTCTCCGGGGATATGTGAACACGCCATGCGGTTTCAGACCAGGGGAGTATGTCTCTCCGACGCAGTCTCAGTATCAATCCCCCTCACTGGTTCACAGAGTGACGGCTGAGAACCCGATTCCATTGCCGGGAAGTGCGAGTAATGAGGCCTTGCTACAAAGGCAGAGACAGCAGCAGCAACAGCAGCAGCAGCATAGATTTGACCAGCCTATCACTGCGACAAATCTTGGTACCCCGGTACAAATCCAAGCTCCGCGGCCGAGAATCCCCGTGTCACCTCAGGTGCTGGAGGAGAGAGGCCATCATAGGGATCATGAGATGAGCACGGGCAGTCCGAGAAAACGCAGAGATAGAGAACGAGAGAGAGATAAAGAGAGTAGTATCTCGGCTGCTCTTCCTGCTGTTGTGGGTGCTATTGGGGCTGCGGCTGTTGCTGGCGCTGTGATGAATAATAATGATGAGAAGAGGAGGTCTGATGAGAGGCGTGATGAGAAACTACGACGTGATGATGATTATGATCGTGAGAGACGCCACCGTTATGATGATGATGGTAGGCGGAGTGCGATTGATGTTAATGATAAGAGGGATGAGAGATATGACAGGTAAGCTTTTCTGGCCTTGTTTGTGTCGTCTGTGTGTTTTGCGACTTTCAGTTTGAAAATAAGGTTGTGGAATGAAGGGTGGCTGACATTCGCTCAGACGCGACTACGTCCGTCCACCCACATCAGATGTGACGCGATCGGATGAACGGTATCGCGATAGCCAGCCTCATGGCCGTGAGCGTGACCACCGTTATAATACGCCGACAGGCCGTGACCGGGACCACGACCGCCATCTGCAACGGGAGTCCGAAAACAAAAGTGGCGTTGCCGAGGTCATCACTCCTGCTGTTATCGGTGCCGTGGCTGGTGCCGTTCTTGCGGCGGGTGCTCGTAGGGACAGCAAGACTTCACCCGTCCACCGAGCCTCGCCAAGTGTCGAGCGAGACTATGACGAGGCTTACAAGGAGCGTATGCGCCTCGAACAGGAAGTCAAGCGGCATCGCGAGGACAGCGACCGTCACGCTCGTGAGGAGAAGCGGCTGCGGGATGAGTATGAGGCCCGCATGAAGGAAATCCGCGAGAAGGCCGAGGAGGAGGAGCGCCGGGCTAGGGAGGAGAAGAAGAAACAGGACTGGATCGAGCAACAGGAGAGGATTGTCCGGGAGCAGCGCAAGATCATCTATCAGCAGGAGCGCGTGGCTAATGATGGGCGTGAGAGAGCTGAGCGTGACCGGAGATCCAGAGATGTTAATCAGAAGAGGGAGAGGGAGGAGAAGCGGGTGCTGGAGGCAAGTGGTGGGCGTGACCCAAGCCGTGACAAGGAGCGGTCGCGAGATCGCAGGAAGGATGTGGTCGTTGTCGTCGAAGGACGGCCTGATGTCGCTGATTCCGCTCCTGCCCCCGTTCGTTCTGAGGTCAGCAAAGGGAAAGAGCGTGAGGTTGCTCCTCCTCCACCTTCGGTACCTGCCCTCGAAGAAAAGAAACCGTCTGGGACAGACTCTTTGGCTCCTGTTGCCAAGAAGAAGTCCAAAGAGGAAAGAAGGCAGGCGAGGGAAGAGCTCCGGAAATTGCTCGCTGAGACTCAGAAGCAGATTGAGGCGGAGAAGGAGCGAGAGAGGCGGCTGGCTGAGATGGAGGCTATTCAGGGCGCTCCTTCTGCAGTGACTGTCGAACCACCTGCCGAGTTGTCTCGCCGCGAGCCGTCTGGTGGCAGCAGCAGCCAAGCTCCTGCCATTGACCCCTTCCAGTTCCAAGTCCCGACGGATGCCTTCCCAACCCCGTCCTACACCCCTCCCACTGAGCGACCATTGACTCCTGCTGTGCGCACTGTCGAGCCTGACTGGGATCAGTTGGAGCCCGAGCCAGAAGAGGAGGTGCGGGAGCGTCTCAGCCGTCGTGAGTCGTATGAACTCGAGATTGCCCGGGCTCAAAAGATCGTTGACGAGACGAACAAGTCGACCATCCCCGTTGACCCTGCCACCATTGCTGCCGCCATCGCCGTGGTCGAGTCCTCCGAAAATGACAGGGAGCGCTCTCGCTCTCGTGCGCCGTCTAGGGGCCGCGACCGTGAACCTGTCCGCGATCGTGTGCAGGAGGAAGCCAACCGCGTCTATCGTGAACGCAAGCTCGCTGAGCGAATCGCAGAAGAGGAGTCCCGGTCTCGCAGCGTCTCGCCTTCGCCCTCGGTTATGGACAAGTACGAGGATATCGGGGAGGATCCTGTCGTCCGTATTGTCACTCCTCCTGAGATGAAGCGTGCGCCAAAGAAGTCGGTGTTTGACGGTCCGAACGCTGATGTCAGGATCGACAATGTCATTATGCCCCACGATTTGGTCAAGTATCAAGCTCCTCCCCCGATTCCAGGTGTCAACCCGGCCATGATGATGCCTATTTTCAAGTCGAGGGATCCCTCATGTGAGAGGGAGAGACCAATGCTGATTTTAGTGCTGCCTACTCCTGCGGTGTCGCCTAATCCGGAGAAGATGATGAGGGCTGTGAGCTCGTCTTCTCAGGCGGCAACTGTGGTCGATGCCGAACCGCCCAGGGAAAAGACCGAGCCAGCCACGCCTCCTAGGAGTCCCAAGAAGGAGCCAAAGATCATCATGGGTCCTCGGGGTGAGGCTGTGGAGGTTCCCGATGATTATGATACTGGCCGGGTGAGGGCATCCCCTGAGAGCAGAGATGCTTCGCAGGAGCGGAAACCGTTCAAGTTCAAGTTTGGGTCTGCGGGTAAGAAAACGAACACTTGGTCGATGATGGCAGCTGCCATCGCTGGGGCCAGTGCTATCGCTGCCAAGAGGAAGGAGGAGGCGAAGGCCGGAGAGGGTTCTAATTCGAGGGCAATTGAGGGCGAGGGTTCTTCGTCTGCTGTTGTTGAGGAGAAGCCAAAGCCGGAGGTTGTTACTGCTGACCCGCCTTCTGAGGCGCGGGAGGTTGTGCCTGAGCCACAACAAAGAGAGGTCTCGCCTGTGCCTACCATCTCTGAACCCCCTTCTACCCCACCGCAGCAAAGGAGGCCTGCTCCAATTGATCTAGAGGATGAGGCGCCTCCACGGGTCGGCCCGAAACCATCATCATTTAGCCCCAGCTCGAGCCGGATGCCGGGGTCCTTCGGGGAAGATCTCGACTTCAACGCTACTGTGGCTGCCGGATTAGAGGCTTCAGGGTTTGATCCCAACATTGTGATCAAGAACGAAGAATTCCGTCGACGGGACTCTCCTCGGGGCTCAAACCAGCCATTTTATGTGCCTCCTTCAGTTGAGACGATCGCTGATGCGAGCGACTCTCGCGGCCCATCACCTGCTGTGGTCACTGCCGAGCCCATAGAGCTTCCTATCGTACCAGCAGAGTCTGAGCAAGACCCTGGTTTGTCTTCCAGGGAAAAGTCAACCTCCTCAGAGCTACCGGGTAGCAGCTCGGGCAGCAAGAAGGGCAAGAGGAGAAGCCGCAGGAACACCAAGGATGAATATGTTGACGTACCGGAGCACGGTGAACCGCCTGACAGGCCAAGGGAGGAAGACTTCTCTGGAAAGGTTCCATCCAATCTGTCCAGAGAAGCCTCCTCGTTTCAGGTGGTAGACCAGCCAAAAGAGGAGTCCTTTCGGGTGGTCGAGCGAGAATTGACCTCAGCCAGGTCTGATGCTGTTGACAGGGCAAACGGCCACCACGACGAGATCAAGTATACCGACCGCAACTCTCAGCAAATCACGGATGATGGGGACAAGCAGTCTTTTTTAGCTAAAGCCGGCACCAGTGGCGACGGTGCCGGCTTGATGGGAGCTGAGGCTTTCGCAGCCGCGCTCGTCCATCTCAACGCCGCCCCGCCCTCTCCACGGTTGGATTTGGAGAAGGAGGTGTATGAAGGAAAAGGAAAGGCGAAAGAAACCGCAGAGCCCTTTTGGCGTCGTGAGCGAAGCGTCAGCTACGGCTCCCAGAAGATCGACCCTGAAGTTCAGGTCCATAGGGAGATCAAGCCGGCTATTGACCCCCAATTTGGGGACTTACTCCCTCTCCCTCCTAGCGAGCCAAACTCCCCTGGCGACCCCAGCTTCTACGAGCTCAACGACTTCTTCCCGTCCCTGCCGGAAAGTCGTCCTAATACTCCGCCTCAAGAGCAACGGACCCGAAGCGCTACGGTCACATCTCGCCGTCAGGGTCAAGGCCATGTCCGAACTCCTAGTCGGACAGCTGTTCCGTTACCGCTGGTAATGGGACGCAGATCGGTGCCCTCATCACCTCGGGTCGGGAGATCGAGTCCTGTTCAGGGGGCTGAGCAGTTGTATTCACCGCCCAAAAGCAGACAGGCTAGGCCAACGAGCTGGGATCTGGGGACAGAGTACAAGCCATTGTGGCTGATTGAGAAGAAGGCTGGGGAGGATAAAAGGGGGCAAAATGTGGCTGATTATCCTGCACTACCTGAAAGTGAGAGTGAGCCGCCTTCGAGTGCGCCCGAATCTCCGGGCTTTGATGCCGTGGCTAGGGGTGAAGATGTTGACGTCAGCTACCTTCAGCGTGGTAGTGCTGGTCTCGGAGGTGCTTCGCTTGGAGCTTTGGGGGCGCTCGGTGCCGGCAGGATGCTACAGGATCAACTCGAGATCGACGTGCCGCTTGCGAGATCATTTGAGCAGCAATCTTCTGGATTCGGGTCTGGGGAGACTACGCCTAGGGCATTCGCTGCTGATGAGTTTGCCCAGTCTCCTGAGGCTAGGAGGAATGACATTGAGAGCTTGGAGCAGATGTCACCTGTTGGGTCTGTGCATATTGAGAGTCAGTCCACCACTGATAAAGAGGATGACGTTCAAGATCTCGAGCAGCTCTCGCCTGTCGTTGTGCCCTTCAAGGCACCGGCTAGGCGGCTGTCATTCGGTGATGACTTGGAGTTGTTGCCTGGGCTACCAGAGAACTTGCCAATTTCACCTGTTGAGCAGGGTCCATCGCCGACATCCCTTGATAACTTTTCATTTGGGGGACTCTTGGAGGATCTACCTGCTTTACCGGCTTCTCCTGTTAAAAAATTGGCAGAGGAGGAAGTTTCTGCTTTGCCGACCCTTCCAGAAAGCCGTGCTCTCTCACCGCTTCAGAAAGCCTCTATTCCGGATGTGCCGATCGACACTTTGGAATTGCCGACTCATCGTGAGAGTTCTTACGGGACTTCAATTGATGACAAGAATTCACCGCATACGCGGGAAGATGGGACCGAGCTCTTGCTTGCCTCTAGCGGACCTGTGAGTCCAGTGCTGAGCACCATGCCACAAACTACAGAGTCGGCAGAGGTTGCTGGTTTGCCTGCTCTTCCTGATAGCGCTCCTGGATCTCCCCTGGAAAAGGCTTTGCCTAGGTTGTTCGACGAGATTGAGGAGCTGCCGCCACTGCCAGAGAGTCGGGCTGATTCTCCTGCACCTGCTCTTGCAGTCTTGCCACGTACTGAAGAGTTCGAAGATGCATCCGCGCTGCCAGCTCTTCCACAGGCGCGGCCTGGAACTCCTGATTTTGAGAGGCTGCCAGCTCTTCCTTGGAGCCGCGCCCCTAGTCCTGTTTCTGTCAACTTGCCAACTCTACCTGATAGTGGTCCTGGTTCGCCAGTCATTGAGACGCTGCCGGCCCTCCCTCAGAGCAGATCACCCAGCCCCATCCCTTCAGGCTTGCCAATTTCTGATCTGCCTGGTCTTCCTGAAAGTCGTGCTGATACTCTCATCTTCGGCTTGCCAACTTCTTTGGAGAATGTACCTGTACCTGGTATTTTTGCGGACTTACCTGCCCTTCCCGAGAGCGAACCTGCCACTCCTATTCAGACCGACCTGCCCGCTGTGCCTGCAAGCAGGTCTCTCAGCTCTGCTACAACCTCGCCAACTCTTCCAGAAAGCCAGCCTGCCGTCTCGATCCTACCAGCTCTGCCCGAAAGTCGATCTACTACACCTGTCCTCTCAGATGTGTCAGCTTCTGTTGAGGACAGGTCCGCGAGCCCAGCCTTTGAGGATGCCCTGGCTCTTCCCGAAAATAAGCCTCTTGGTTCTGTTCTTTCAGCCTTGCCAGCTCTCCCCGAGAGCACACCAGAGAGCCCCGTTTTCTCGACTGAAACTGCTGTTGTTGATGATGAACCTGCTCATCTTGACAGCGAGACTGCGCTCCCTGAAAGCGAACCTGTCAGTCCTATCAGTTCGTCTCAACCAGCGCTACCAGCGAGCAGGTCTCTTGGTCCTGCTTTTGCAGGCTTGCCAGCCCTTCCCAAGAGCCGGCCTGCTAGTCCTGTTCTCTCGCCGTTGCCAGCCCTTTCTGAAAGCAAGCCTGCTGCCCCCGCGTTTCCCGCTACACCTACTCTCTCAGAAAGCAGACCAGCCAGCCTTGCTCCATCCTTTGCCCCGAGACCTCGCTCTGGTAGTCATTTCTTCACTACTCTCTTCTCCTTGCCTGTTCTCTCAGGCGTGCAGTCTCTTTCAAGAAGCCGTCCTTCGTCTCCTCTTCAGAAACCAAGCTTGCCTAATGAGACTCTTGAAGAAATCCCAGCACTGCCGCTTTCTGAAAGTGGACCAGTCTCTCCCGTTGATGGCTTGTCAAAGTCGCTGGCAGCGGCGCTTGAAAAGGTCTCCGAGTCACGGGCTGAGCCAGAGAGTCAACCCGAGTCCCCTGTTGAATTGCCAGAGTCTCCTGGTCAGACTATCGAAGACCTTTATCAGCTGCCCGCTCTCCCTGACAGCCAACCCGAGTCCCCGCTCCAATTGCCAGAGTATTCTGCTCAGACTGTTCAAGACGCCTCACAGCCTCTTGCTCTCTCTGAAAGCCAAACTGTCTCCCTTCCTCCAGTACCTGAAGATGTTTCGGAGTTGCCGGCCTTGCCTGAGAGTCTGCCTACCTCGCCTGCCCTGGAACAATTGCCAGTGCTTGAGGATTCTCAGCCGACCGCCAAGGACTCTGTCGATTCAACTGTCACTGAGGACCTGAGTGAGCTTCCAGCACTTCCTGAGAACCGCCCGCTCTCGCCTGTTCGTGGATTCGAGCTTCCCGCTCTTCCCGAGAGTCACCCCGGTTCACCCGTTGTCGAGACAGTCCAGCAACAATCCTTCCCTGTTAATCAGCCTGTTGCCACTCACGAAATAGAGTCCCTACCAGCTATTCCCGAGAGCAAGTCAATCTCATCAATTCTTGAGCCCGTCCTTGCCCAGGAGCTTGAATCGCTACCCGCTCTCCCTGACAGCAAGCCAGTTTCGCCTGTTCTTGATCCAGTTCCTGTCTTTACTCCAGAGTTAGAGACCCTGCCAATGCATCCCCAGAGTAAGTCAGTCTCACCTATCGTTGGGCTCATTCTCACCCAAGAAATAGATTCTCTTTCAGCGCTTGCTGGAAGTCGGCCAATCTCCCCTGTGCTTCGGGCTGTCCCTGGTTTGGAACTAGAGTCTCTACCAGCACTCCCTGACAGCAAACCGGCATCTCCTATTCTTGAGCCTGTCACCACTCAAGAGTTAGAGTTTCTGCCTACTCTGTCTGAGAACAAGTCGATTTCTCCTGTTCTTGAGCCTGTTCTTGCCACGGAACCAGAGAGTTTGGCTGTGCTTTCTGACGCTGCACCAGCCTCCGCTGTTCAAGATCCCATAAATCGCCAGCTGCCCGATGAGAACCTCAACAACCTGCCAGCGCTACCCGAGAGCCCACTGGCTTCCCCGGTTGAAGATCCCGTTGCGTTACAAGATTTAAAGGCTTTACCCATTCTTTCCGACAACCAATCAACTTTCTTTATTCAAGTTCCTGTCTCAAGCAACCTTCACGACGAGGACCTGAATCAGTTGCCTGCTCTTCCCGCGTCCCAGCCCATTTCGCCTATTCTCGAGGCTGTTCTGTCTGAACATCAGGAGAATCTACCTGAATCTCCCATGAGCATGCCCTTGTCGCCCATTCATGCTCCTCTGTCACGCCGGTTCCCTCAAGAAGACATGGATGAGCTACCAACTCTGCCTATCTCTCCCGCTCACTCTCCCACCTCACGTCAGTTCCTAGAGGAGACTGTGGATAGCTTGCCTGCTCTTCCCGAGAGTCGACCAGCGGCTCATGCTCAATATAGTTTCTTAAACCAATTTCCAGAAGAGACTTTGGGCACCTTGCCTGCCCTGCCGGAAAGTCAGCCAATGTCTCCTCTTGAGACTACTTTACCCACACTCACCGAGAGCCACCCTGTTCCCCATTTTCAGACGGCACCGCCCCAGCCAATCGGTTCATATGATGGAGATTTGGTCGATATGCCTGCCCTCCCTGCCAGTCAACCACTTTTCCCCGTGGAAGCTCCCGCATCACGTCAACTTCCTAGCCTCGATTTCGACAACTTGCCTACTCTTCCGGAAAGCCAGCCAATCTCCCCTGCTAAAGCTCCTGGTTCAACTGAACTTCTCAGCCAAGAATTCAACGAACTTCCAGCTCTTCCCGACAGCCTGCCTGTATCGCCTGTTCAAACTTTCGCCCCTCAGCTCTCCGACCAAGGCGTTGACAAGTTGCCATCTCTTCCCGAGAGCCAACCCGGCAGCCCTGTACTTTCAACCTTGACTGTTCTTCCTGATAGTCAGCCTTTGTCTCCCATTCAAGCTCCTATTCATCAGCTGCCCCAAGAGAATTTTGAAAGTCTGCCCGCTCTTCCGGACAGTCGGCCCTTGGCCCCTATCGATACTCCGGTTGAGGCTCCGGTTGAAGCTCCTGTTGAGGTTCCTGTATTTGACCTTGAAGAGAACTCAGAGAAGTTGCTGGCTCTCTCTGACAATCAGCCCGCCTCTTCTGGTCAGAGTGTTGATCAGTTGCCAACTCTCCCCGACAGCCGATCAATCTCTCCCATTTCGGCTCGTTCTTCACCCCAACTTCTTAGCCGGGAATCAAATGACTTGCCAGTTCTTCCCGAAAGTCGATCTCTGTCCCGAAACCAGGACTTCGATGATCTGCTGGCTCTTCCTGAAAGTCGGCCAATTTCCCCTGTTCCAGGCCCTGCTTCACCTCAACTACCTAGCCAGGAATTGGATGACTTGCCAGCTCTGCCCCGAATCCGGCCCGTATCTCGTAACCAGGACTTTGACGATCTGCCCGCTCTCCCCGAAAGCCAACCCATGTCCCCGGCACAAGATCCATCTTCATCTCAGTTGCCCAAAGAAGATCTGGATCAATTCCCAGCTCTTCCAGACAGCCCTCTTATGTCGCCTGCTGAAACTGCGGTACCGCAGTCTAATTCAGTTGAGACCGATCTGGCCGATTTGCCGGCTCTTCCTCAGAGTCTCCCTGCGTCGCCCGTACAAAAGCCTGTTCTGCCGCTTATTGTTACGGATTTGGACAGAGCGGACTCCGCACTGTTCGCCAAATCAGCTGGCAAGGAAGTTGCGAGGGTGCAAGAGCAGGGTTTTGCGGAGATCTCTCGAGTTAAAGATGGCAATGTTGAACAGCTTTATAAGCCTCCATCTTCTTATTCCGACATCAAGACGCCGCCGAGCCCTATTTCAAGTCCTATTTCCAAGCGCACACTCGAGAAAGAGAAGGAGCTGGAGACTTTCGACAAGGGTAAGTCTGTTATCGTGGGTACCGCTGCTACTACAGGCGCTTCCGGCACTCTCGTTGTTGCCAATATGCGCCGCGATGGTTCCCAGCCAGACATCCAACGTCTGGGCTCCGAAATGCAGATTCCTGTCAGCCAAGACAAGAGCGAGAGTGTGTACTCGTTCAATGAGGATGGGGCATCTACCATCGCAGTGTCTGAAGCGCCCACTTACCTGTCTGGGTCAACTTTCTACGAATCTCAGCTGCCCGAGCCCACCAAGAAGAAGGATTCTCCTCGTCAAACCTTCAGCTCGCTTCTTGGACTCTGGAGCAAACGTGAGAAGACTCATCCAGAACCGCCTGCTGTTTCCAAGGTGGTCGCCAAAGTGGTACCCGCTACGACGCCCGAGGAGGAGATGGCCGAGGATAATGTGGTTCCGAGCACGTCAAAGAAGGACAAGAAAAAGAAGAAGCAGAAGAAGGGTGAAAAGAATGAGGGGAGTGAGAGTGGGGGTGGATCGCAGCAAGAGCAACAGAGAGGCGAATCGTCCGGCGGTCTCAACATTATTTCGAGCAACCAGTCGACCAATGACCAGCCCGCATCGTCCATAGTCAATAAACCTGTTGTTTCTCGCTACCTGCCGGACGACGAACCGTCGCCTTCTCTTGACCAACAACTTGATGAACCGAGCCATGTCGCTGATGTTGCCCCTGAAACCGAGGAAATCTCCACTCCTGAAGAAGCAGCCATCACTGAAGAAGTCCCCGCTACCGAGGAACCCCCCACTCTCAGCAAAAAGTCCAAGAAGAAAAAGAAAAAGGCTAAGAAGGCTGCACTCGAACCTGCAGACGTGGCTGAGGAGGAAGCTATTCCTGAGGCCCCAGTGCCAGATCAGGATGTTGCAGCTGAGCATGTGGTTCCATCGGAAACGCAAGCCACTAGTGGTGGTGAGCTTGGTTATCTTGCAAAAGACCAGGACCCCAGTCCTCAACCTGCAGCCACAGATGATGTGGTTGACGTTGAACCCGCGGAGAGGGAAGAGAATGTTACGGCCGCACCATCGAGGTCAAGCTCAATCTCAAGTCCTACGACGCCGACTTTGACTAGAGATATCACGAAGAAGGGAATTCTGTCCATGCTTCCGGCTGTTTCCCCCTTTCGTCCTGGGTTCTGGGGTATCAAAAAACAAGAGCCGGCTACGCAACCCATACTCGAAGAGGGTCCTCAACTACAAAGCCAACAAATAGAACAGGGGCTGGGTCTAGGCGAGTCTAGCGACCGTCCCACTGAGGTGGGACCTGCAGAAGACGTGCATAAGCCTGAAGCCAAGGATGAATCAAGGCGGGACACGGCTAGCCTTGCGCTAGACGCCACTGTTTCCCTTGTTGAGAACCTGACCCTGGTTCAAGTCGAGGCAAAGGCTGAGCATGAGGCTGAGAAGCAGTTGTCAGATAAAATACTAGAGGCAGTCGAGGCTGAGGCTATTGATGCTACCAACAGGGACGGGAGCAAGGACATCGAGCAAAATGATGACAAGAAGGCGACAGTGGTAGCCATCGATGAGCCACTTGTAACCGAAGAGCCTGTTCAGGAGGAAGTCTTAGTCCCAGAGACAACAACAGTAACTACGCCTGATAAGGCTGGCCAAGAGGAGGTTGTCGATGAGCTTTCGACCATTCCTGCTGCTGAGGATGTGGAGGCGGTTGAGCCTGCTACAAAGAAGAGCAAAAAGAAGAAGAAAAAGAAGAAGGCGGCCGCAACAGCTGTCGAGACCGAGGAGATACCTAACGCCACTAATGCTGCTGAACAGTCAGTTCCGGAACCGGTTTCAGAGCCATCTGCCTCTTCAGGCCCAAATGAGCAGGTTGCCCCCGCCGCTGAGACACCACCAGTTGAAGATACCGCCGTTGTCCCCGAGACCCCTGTTGCTGAGACAGCACCTACGAAGGAGATTACCCCTGTCCCAGCTCAAGTCGAAGAGACTCCCACATCGATCACTCCCAGCAGTAAGAAGTCCAAAAAGAAGAAAAAGAAGAGGAACGCTTTCCAATCGACTGAAACTCTCACTACAGCCCCCATTGCTGAGGAACCACTTGTTTCTAATGCGCCTATTCCGCAACCACGGACGGACCCGGAGCCCGAATTTAAGCAAACCATTGAGGATGCTGCTGCCATCTCGATTCCTGCGGATGACGAACCGAAACAGGACGCGGACGATGCTATTCTAGGTCAGCAGGAGCCCAAGGACAAGAAGCGGCAGAGCGTCTCTTTTGCCGAGTCCCTCGAGGGGCACAATATTCCCGGACAGGTCAGTCGAGACTCAAGCGAGCAACCCAACATTAGCAATAGCAACGACAGGACAACACCAAGAGGTGAGGACGACAATAAACCGCACCAGACCGAGGCCCATCCCGTTTCTGAGGTTTTCCCATCATCGTTACCACCAGCACAGTTGCCAGAGAAAAACAACCAGAACAGCCAGGAGACGGTGGAATCTGCACTCAATGAGATTTCCAGCGATCGACAAGATGGTGTTACTGTTGCCGTTCCCCTTGATTTATCACCCCCTAACAATAATGATGCTGCTATACAAGACGTCTCCAAGGAAGAACCAGGCTTTGACACGATTTCTTTGCAACAGGAACAGGAATTCCCCGCCGCGCCGACGTCGACGGTCGAACTCACTCCGGAGCTGGAGCCCGTCAATAAGGAGGAAGCTGACGCTGGTGATGGCTTTACCCAGCCAAAGTCAACAGACGACGTCACGTCCGACAGCGGTAAGCTCTGAAACAAACAATAAATCAAGCAGCACAATGAACCTAATCATTTCTCAGATTCAAACGAACGAGATGTTGGCGTCCCACCCGTGGTGGCTGCAGACAGCACCGCTGAGCCCTTGACAAGTGGTGCATCGGGAAGCACTGCGGTTACCCAGCCAGAGCCAATCGCTGCTGAGGAGGCTGCAGCGCTTGCATTGCTGCCGGATGACACTGTTGACTCTGATTTCCCCACGGATACTGCGAAGGCTGAAGAGGAGAAGAGTAAGGAACACTAGAAATGAATACAAGAACATCATCGAGACTGACGTTGACCCAGCATCGCCAATTGATGAAGAGAAAGCAACTTCAAATGTCGCCCAAGGCAAGGTTCAAGAGCCTGAGGAAGGTCAGACTGAAACACCTGCAGTACCTGCAGTACCTGCAGCAACTCCCCTGCAAGAACAACCACAATTGGGTACCATCGCTGTCACTCCCCCACAACAATCACAACAGCCAATCCCAACAGCGGCATCCCCAATCGATGCTACTCACCTGCATGGTTTGACGCTCACCTCTTCTCCAACCAGTCCCGGGCCTCGCTCGGTTAGCTTCGCCCTGGAAGCGATCAGCCCTGGCTCGTACACTCCCACAAGCAGTGGCGCCATGTCTCCTGTGACGGAACATGAATCCGAAGATGCAGCCGGTGCTTCTTCGCGGTACAGTCTCCGAGGCAAGAAGAGGGAGAAACGCAAAAAGTCCACGGCACTGAAGACTGCTGCGGTTGCTACCCCCACTGCTGAGGAAGATGGATGGCCAAAGACACTTCAGCCAGCCTCATTGGCGACACTGGACTCTCCTCAACAGCAACCATCGCCTTCCCAGGAGAGCTTTGAACGCAGCCTTCATCAACTCAGCACTGTCGCTGAGGAGACTGAACCGCCTTCTACTTCTACGACTGAAAACGATGCTGATAACACAAGTGACGGGCGGTCAGTGCTTTCTTTGGCCCTGGGAAAGAGAGCGGAAACACCGTCAGAGTTTGGGGGGAGTATGGCTGACTCTGAGGGGACGACTGTTGGTGAAAGAAATGACGAGGCTGGGTCGTCAGTAGGAAACGGGCTGTTGTTGGTTACGAGGTTGAAACGGGTGGCGGGACGGATGAGGGAGAAGAGGGAGAAGGCGGCGTTGAAGAAGAAGAGCGCGATTTCTTGGCCTAGCAGTGAGGTTTTGGAGGAGGAGAAGCAGGAGGACGAGAAGGTCGAAAAGGAACTTGGGAAGGAAGATGGTGAGAAGAACCTCTTTTCTTTTGTATTTTCGGATGAAATTTGAGAACGAAAAAAATAAGAGATGGGACTTGAAACTAACGATAACGCGCAGAGATGAAGGTGCAAGAGGCAAAGCCGCGTGAGGTTGCTGAAGAGAGAGGAGTTGCGGTAGAGGCGCCTTCTCAGCGAGCAGAGAAAGGTGCACGAGAGAAGGCAGTTGCGTCCGAGACTCTTTCCCAGGAAGCAGAGCAGACCGCTCCGGAGCATATCACTGAGCTTGAATCTCAACAACCAGAGCAAAACAAGGCAGCTGATCTCGTAACCCACTCCCAGTTGACAGAGGAAGTTGCTCAAGGGAACGCTGCCGCCGAACTGGAATTTTCATCTGAGCAAACGGAGGAAACTGCGCAAGAAACGGCAACTAAACCGGAGCCTCCCACTCAGCAGACAGTTAAGGAGTCAGTTGTTGGAGCAGTGGCTGCCCCTGAGGACGTTGCTCCTGTTCCTGATGAAGCAGCCCCCACCATCGAGACTGTCGCCCCTCAAGAACCGACTTCTGCAATGGAAACAGTTGCTGCTGCTGAACCAACAATAATTGAGGAGTCTGTGATTGCTCCCGAGCCGGTTCCGATTGAAGGTCCTGTCGTTCTCTCAGAACCGATCCCAGCTGAAGAGCCCGCCATGGTCGAAGCAGTCGCGGCGGAGACACTTGCTGCTGTCGACCTTACAATAACCGAGGAGCCTGTGGCTGTTTCTGAGCAACTGCCTCCCCTGGCAGAGTCTGTCATTGTCTCTGAGAAGGCTCCGGTCGAGCAACCTACTGTTGTCTCGGAGGCCACCCAAGACGAAGAGAACAAAGAAACTCAACCTACCGCTGAGCCCGTTCACAAAGACGCTCAGACTAAGGTCGTCCAAGAATCTGAAGTCCCTGTTCAGGTTGAAATGCTAGCTGTCGATATGCTAGAGGAGGTTCCGCCATCCCCGTTTGCCGAAAAGACCGCAGTACCGGAACCACCAGTCAAGACAACCCTGGAGCCTGCACCCGAAGCTGTTCCTGAAGCTGCAACTATTGCTCAAGAGGAGCCACTCCCAGCTGTCGAAACGCCAACAACTTTCGCAGAAGAGATCGTTGCTCTTGTCTCTGAACAAGTGACGCCGGCTGCCGCAGTTAATGCCCCTGTAGTCGAAGAGCCCACAAGTACAGCTGATGCCACTATTCCTTCGGTTCAGGAGCAAGCACCAGCTGCAGACCGCAGCGTTGTTCTGGATGTGGAGCCGCAAGTTGAGCCCGAAGTTGTCGCACGTACACCAGAGATTGACCCGTCAATAATTGACCCTGGGCTTACTCCTGTTGCCGAGCCTGTTTCCGAAACTCAGCCCGAACTTGTCACTATTGACGTCGTCAAAGATGGTCCAGAGCAACCCGCCGCCATTGTTGAGTGTGACCCCGAAATCAGCTTGGATCGGGCCCCAGTTGCTGAGTCTGAGCAACCTCGACCTCAGTTAGATGAGTTGGCAAAGGCCATGACAATCCCATTGCCAGAAGAGGCCGCACAGAGCTCCGGTCTCGCTCCAGTTGCTGAACTTGAGCAACGGCATTCTCAGTTGGATGAACTGGCGAAGGCCGTAACAATCCCATTACCGGAAGAGCCTGCTGCAGAGGAACTTATTGTGCCTAGCAAGGAGCCTGAGGTTGAGCCTGAGCCTGAATATGAGGTTCAAGTTAAGGCCCAGACTGTTGCGGTGACCTATTTCGAGGACGTTCCAGTTGTTGCTGTTGTCAAGGAAACTGCACCGGTTGTTGTCGAAGAGCCGGGTTCTGTTGTTGAAGAGCCAACCGCGGCTGTGGAGGAACCAACTCTTGTTATCAAAGACACCGAGCAAGTTGATGATGTTATGCCCGCTCCTGCCGAGAAGTCCGCTGAAAAAGACACCTTCTTGCCAGAGGAGCCTTCTCCAGCTGACCGAGACCTGGCTCTTGTCTCGGGAGAAGCAACCAGTGTTTCCATCACTGTCGAAGCAGAATCTGCCGTTAGTCAAGAGTCTGACATGGATAGAGATCTTGCTTTAGCATCCGAAACCCCTCTTCCAGAGGTTGCAGCCGACGAGATTGAACTGATCCCGACAACACCAGTGAAAAATACTGCTTCACGCGAAGTTGCTGTGCCTGAGCCAGTTGAGGAAGCTGACCATGCTATTGTTGAGGAGCCTATGCCGGCCAATATTGAAGGTTTCCAGCCTGGCTCTCTAGCAGTGGATGTTGCTGAGACAATCGAAGAGTCTGTTGTTGTTGCTGAGGAGTCGGTCGTTGAGCCTGTCGCGGAAGAGCTTGTTGTTGAAGAGCCTGTCGTTAAAGAGCCTATCATCAAGGAGCCTGCCGTTGCTGAGGAAACACCTATCGCGGTGGAAGAGGCCCCCGTTTCTGAAGAGGTTGCCACTACTGTCGAGGAGCCGACAGTTGAGATGCCTTCTGTTTCTATAGACGCACTTACCGAGTCTGCTATTGCCACGCCGGCACTCAAAGAGCCAATTGCGCCATCTGTGGAGACCTTGCCTGTCGAGGAGCCTATCGAGCTACCAGTTTCCAAATCTCAAGAGGTAACAAAGCCATCCAAAAAGTCCAAGAAAAAGAAAAAGAAGGGTTCCAAAGCCGGTAGTTCCGGATCTACTTCTGCCATTGCAACGCCTCCCCAGGAAATCAGCAATACCCTTGAGCCAACAGTCGAAGAGCCCTTTCTCATGCTCGGGGCACAGGATAGACCCGCCGAGACAAAGACTGTCGACGAGCCGCAGTCTTTTTTATCCGAGGCAATAGCCGTGGCACTTCCGGAGTCCGATATTGAGACCGAGTCAGCCCTCGCTGGTGAGCCAAAGGCGGTTCAGCCTATCTCTGTGGTCAAAGAGACCGACACTCCTGAGGTTTTTAAACAGGAGCCTAAAGAAGTCCCGGCAGTACTCGAAAACGCTCTAGAGAGTGAAGTTGAGCCTCAGTCCTTGACAGCATTCCAACCCGAGACTTCTGAAACGGTTGCAGTTCCTCAAGAAATTTCCACTGTCGTTCCGGACCCAACCTTGGAAGCATCTGGGCCTGTTAAACAGCACAATAAAATTATCAAGCCACTGGAGTCACTGGAAGAGCCGTCAAAAGAAAATGATGCGGTGGTCATTGCCAAGACTCAGCCCAGGCAAGAAGCTACTCGACGGCAAGATGAGTTGGAGCAATTCTTGGTCACCGCTTCTCAACCCGAGGTGATCGAGGAGCTGGTACCAGAGCAGCCAGTCACTCCTGTCGAGGAGTTCAGCCAAGAACGCTCTTTGGAGGTTTCGGATACTACTCCCCATCAGCCCGTACATGAGCCTGAGATCGAGACACTGCCGGAGACGCTCCCTGCTCCTGAAGCGAAACTCGAGCCTGAACAATCTTCAGTCGCCACTGCTCAGCTTAAGGTTTCTGAGCCAATCACTCCCATCGTTGAGGAGCATGCGCAGGAATTTAATCAGGATCGTTCCTTGGACATTTTCGGCATCTCTTCGCAACAAGCACAACCAACGCCGGAGGCTGAGCAGCTTCCCATCATTGATCTTCAGCCTGATATGACCGCAGAGCAACTTATTCCTGCTGTCGAAAAGGTCGTCGATTTGCCAACCAGCTTTGAGCCCAGGGAGCGTTCTAGCAGCATTCAAAAGACCGAGCAAAAGGTCGAGCTCCCTTTCGCCGCGGAGCTCGCTCCTGTTAAGGAAGCTTCTTTCAAAGACGTTCTTGTCTCTGATGCCTCGCGAGTCGAAAAACCGGCCACTATTGAAGCGGCTGAGGCTATTGACATCGCCCCTGTTGTTGAGCTTTTTACTGCTCCTACAGAACCCTCAGTTATCGCCGAGACGGCTGAGCGCAGCCTTGCTCTTCTCGAAGAGCCTGTTGCAGAGTTTAGCCAAGTTACAAGTGAACAACAAGACGACAGTGCCTTGATGTTCCCTGTCAAGGAGTCCAAGAGGCAGAAGAGAGAGAAGAATAAGAAGGGAAAACAAGCCCAGGTTGATCACGAGCCTGAGCCTGTGTTTGAGATTATTTCTGTCCCTGAAGCTGCTCCTAAGCCTGCCTCCGAGCCCGTTGCTGAGGCTACAGAGAAGCCGGCTGTTGAGTTGTCTCATGGCGTCATCGTCGCACCCATCGCTGAATCTACCCCTGAGCCTCCGGTTCAGCTTGTTACAGAGGCTGTGGCCGAAACCACCCCTGAATACGCCAAAACTCCCATCCTCGAGGAGGTTGCTCCTTTCACGGCAATCACAGAAGCTGAAATGCCCGAGAAGCCAATCGATCGCCAACTTGATATCAAAGAAACAATTTCCCGGCAACCCGAGCCCGATGTTGAGGACCCTTTTGATGATGATTTCCTTCCCCCGCCGACGAAAAAGTCAAAGAAAAACAAGAAGGGGAAGAACGTTCCGGTGGTAATCGACGGTCATGATGGCGGCTCTGGCGTTAGTACACCTTTGGCTGCCGAAGAACAAGCACATGTTACTCTTTCCGAGCTTAAGCCTGGGCCTGTCCTGGCGGAGAGATCGTCTAACCGTTCTTTGGATGAGGCTATTGTTGTGGAAAAGTGTGGCTCTCTAGTTGGTGGAGCTCCACTTCTTGAAGACCTGCCGGTTATCGAAGAAGTGTCGGTTACTGAGACACCTACTGTGGAGGTTTCCGTCGTTGAAGCTCCCACCGTCGAGACGCCCTCTCTTGAAAACATTCCAGTTGTTGAAGTTGAGATCCTTTATACGGATATTGCTCCTGTGGTCGAAGTGGAGGTTGTTAAAGAGAGTCCGACTGTTGAGCAAGAGCCTGTCTTGGAGCGTGAGCCCGCGGTCATTATCGAGCAAGCACTCATCAATGTTGATCTGCACAAGCCAACCAGCAGACCACAAGTCCCGATCATGCTTACTCGCGAGGCCGAGATGACGCCTCTTCCTCCTAGCAGGCCCCAAACCCCTGTTCTTGAGAAGGCGATTGTTTCTTTGCCCTCAACTCCAGCCAACCGTGAAGTCAACGAGGATCCCGCTCCGACTACTCCTGCGCCACAGACTCTAATCACTCAAAAGCAGACCGAGCATCTCACTGTTGTAACCCCTGCGTCTGTCACCCCTGGCATGGGTTTGCTTCCTGAGGTTGCTTTGCTGCCCCCAATCAACCTTGAAAAGACACCACCCCGGGGTCTTAAAGTACAAGTCGATCTCACGCCCGCTCAAGAAAACAGTCACATCTCTCACGAGCCGCCGTTCGAGTACGAGGGACGGCGGAAAAGGGTCAAGACTAGGGAGGCAGAAAAGGGAGAGTTGGTCGAGCCTGCTGTGTCCGCGATGGATGTAGCAGCTTCGCTTGCTGGCGTCAGTGTTGATGAGAGCCCTGGCAAGGAGAAGAACAAGGAGGAGTCTATTGTTGCGGCGACTGCTACGCTTGCGGGTGGTGTTTCGTTGTTGGACAAGTTAAAGGGGAAGGAAAAGGAGGACTGGAGGGTGATGGGGGATGAGAATATCAGTGTGCTGACTTCAGGTTGGGATGATGCGGGGTCTTTGTTGGGCGGTGCGCCGGTTTATGGAGAGGAAGAGGATGACTGGAATGTTGGGAAGTTTACGGAGAAGGGAAAGAAGAAAGAAGTGGTGGGGAGTCTGTTCGATGAGGAAGATGCGCCTAAGGTTGAAAAGAAGTCGAGGAGGTCATTGGGGAATCTGCCCGAGTCTGGGCTTGGGAGGATGGATTCCGAGACAATTCCTAGGTTACTTGGGGAGCTGTCAGGCGGGCAACCGGAAGATTTACAGAGAGGGAGGAAGATGGAGCGTGGGAAGAGCTCGCCGTCGCCGGAACCTGTGCAACGGTCATTCTCTTTCCCTGATGATATTGCCGATGAGGAGGCGTTCCACACACGAGATATCACCGCGGATGACAAGAAGGAGCATGTCCGGGAGATGGTTCCCGTGGCAGACCAACCCGTTCGCCTTCCGCGCATGTCCAGCTTTGGGGACTTTATGCGATCTCACGCCAGCCTGCCGCCGGTGCAAGAAGAGCTTTCAGAGGAGGATGAGCCTGAGAAACAGAAGACGCCTGTTTGCCTCAGCGGGTTCAGTGGTGGTTCTCCCCGTGGTTCCCAAAGCCTAAAGCCTGCTGAAACGGAGCACATCCGTGACAGCGGAGTCAGCGGTGTTCACCTTGGCCACAGGTCACTATCACCAAGACTTGACCTGGCTTCCGCACCACGCAACAGCGCCGAGGTGGAGCGACAAAAGAGACGCTCACCGCTGAGCGGAACTGTTGTTCGCTTGCAGGAGCCTTCACCACCCCCTCACACGCCCGAGCCTGAAAAATCAGCGGTTGCATCGGCTGTTAACAGCAGCAGCGCCGCCAAGCGGATTGGGCCCAATACCAGCCTTCAACGCCTCCGCACGCCTGAGCCGTTGCGGCCTGACAGCCCAGGCAGTGTCGGGAGCATCCGGTCGCACAACACTGCGACGCCCCCACTCCGACGGATGGGCAAGCGAACCAGTGGGAACTTGCGGTCAGAGACGTCTAGCCAAACAGAGCTAGCTGCCAAGGCCTGCGAACAGGGACACGGCCAAAATTCACCCGACCTCTCCCCAGCCATCGCTATCACTGCCGCTGGAGCTGCCTCAACACCAACCACATCTCCGCCCATCGCGAATGAAGGTCGTACCCGTGCCGCCAAGGACATGTCTGATGTCTTTGTGAGTTTTTATCCCCTGTCATAATTTATCCAGTTTGCAACTGCTAACCTTGCCATCTCCAGGAGGCTTATGGCGAGGGCCGAATTGGCTCTCCGCGCTCACCGACTCGACCGCACAGCATGCGTCGCCGCCAAAGCTTGCAGGTAATTGAGCTCGAGGCTCGCGTCGAACAGCTCATACACGAAAACCAGCAGCTCGCAAATAGCCGTACACAGGCAGAATCACAGCTGGCCCGTGGGAGCCTCTCCTCCAACAGCGACCGCGAGTACGAAATCGAGTACCTCAAACGCGCGCTCCAAGAAGCCAATGAGGTTATCGAGCGATTGAAACAAACCAATGAAGGCCTGCGCAGCTCTACCTCTGCCATCGCCGTCAAGCACCACGAGGAGATCCGCCGCTTCGAGGCTCAGCAAGCTCAGGCCACCAAAGAACTCCAAAAGCAAGCTCGATCTACCAAGGAAAAAGATGCCGAGATCGCCCATCTCCGCACTCAACTAGAGGCCTCGACCGAGGAAATCAAGAGACTTCAGCGGCAAATTCTCGAGCAGAGCAGAGCCAGCGTAGATTCCGACTTCCTGGATGTCCGGGACATTGATTACTTTGACCATCGCTGCCAGCAATTATGCGCCCACGTCTCACAATGGGTACTCCGCTTCTCCAAGTTCAGCGACATGCGCGCCTGCCGCCTCACCAATGAACTCAGCGATGAGAAACTGATTGACCGCCTTGACAATGCCGTCCTCGACGGCTCCAACGTTGACACTTACCTCAACGACCGCGTCCGCCGTCGTGACATTTTCATGAGCATGACTATGACCATGATCTGGGAATTCGTCTTTACGCGATACCTCTTCGGTATGGACCGTGAGCAGCGTCAAAAGCTCAAGCACCTCGAGAAGCAGCTCATTGACGTCGGACCTCCCCACGCTGTCCGACAGTGGCGCGCTGTGACATTGACTCTCTTGTCGCGCCGCCCAGGATTTAAGAGGCAACGCGATCAAGACACGGAGGCAGTTGTCCAAGCCATACTGGACACTCTTGCCAAGATCTTGCCTCCCCCTTCCAACTTGGAAGATCAGATTCAAGCCCAACTTCGCCGGGTTGTTCGCGAGGCGGTGGGACTGGCCATTGAGATGCGCTGCCAGAGGGCCGAGTACATGATGCTCCCCCCTCTCCAGCCTGAATACGACGATGCAGGGGAGCTTGTGGAGGATGTCAAGTTCAACGCTGCTCTTATGAACGATGGAGGGCAGTCAAACCTCACCAATGAGGAGCTTGAATCTACCGGTGCCACTGTCCGCGTGGTGCTTTTCCCGTTGGTGTTGAGAAAGGGGGATGATGAAGGAAGGGGAGATGATGAGATTGTGGTGACGCCTGCGCAGGTTTTGGTGGCGAGGTCGGCTTATGCCTCGCCTGCTACACCTACGCAGAGCATAAGGGGGAAGAATGTGAGGTTGCTGACTCCGATTAGTGATGCGGGCGGTGCGAGTGTTGGGGGAAGGAGCCCGAAGCAGGAGAGGAGTCCTAGGGGCTTGCCGCCACCGCCGCCACCGAGGAGTGATGTTAGCATGGGGGATCATGAGGGGTACATCTGAGGTTTAAGGGAAAGGGACAGGAAAAATGATTTGCAAGGCGTTTTGGGTTGGGATTCACTTCAGTTACCAACGGGTGGATATGTGGATATGATGGACAAAGTGGAAGGGGTGGATGGGAATTTTTTGGGGTTTGGGGCATGAGAAGCAAGCATACATGCGTTGGATATTCGTTTTCTTGTGTTGGTGCAGAATTACTTTTAATGTTCTCGATCTATGTATTTTTTTCTTCTGTTGTTCGATGTTCTTGAGTTGCTACATACCCTACTCTTTGTTGGTTGTCGTCATTTAAAGTTTTCTCTGCTCTTGAAGTTGTTTTGAAAGAAAAAAGTGCCGTCTTTGTTTGATCTGCTCGATTTTATTGGTATGATGGGGAAATTTTGCTGGCTTGGTCTCGATGCTCTTGTCTATTGTTCAAGTTCAAGTTCAAGTTGCACTCTGCTTCGTCTTGGCTTGTTGTTTTTCAGTTGTCATAGAGGAATTTGGCGGGTGGTTTTCAACAGGTGCACGGCATGGCAAGGGATGTGCATATACTTTGGAGGTGATGATGATGATGATGAATTTGATGACAACTCTACTCTCTACCTAGAACGTTCTTGAGCAGCAATGAAATTGAAAACGATGATTTTCCACCTTTCCGCTCTTGCTCTGCTCCCTCTGCTCTGCTCTGCTCTGCTCCCTGCACCTTTTTCATCTGCGAGAGAGCGGTGATCATAAGACCTCTCCGACATGATGCATTCGGCTCCTAGGGCAACCTCGACACTTTGAAGATGGTGAGAGGGTGAACCGAGGTGAAGAGGCAATGTATTAATCAGGTAATGTGTTAATATGTTAAAGGGATAATGGTATAATATGTTCATTTGTTAGAGGAGTAATGTACTAATATGTTAAAGGGGCAAAGGAATCGTAGCAATCCCTTTCACATCTCTTCTGTCAATTCCCCCCCCCCCCCACAGATTATCAGCCCAGGTGTCCATGGTATTCCAGCATGCTGCATATCCTATCTCAAGCTTTGATGATTCCAAATGAAATCTACCTGACCGATACATTCCTCTTTCATGACACCACCTCACTCTCTTGCTAGGTCACCAATACTCTCACTAAGATGAATCATCAAGAATGAATCACACTTCCAACAAACATCACATTGCCCCGAACAAAGTTGACTACACTCTCCAAGCAAGCGATTAAGCATGATTTATCCCAAGGATTAAAATAGCACATCTGCCTACATAGCTGTCATACTTCCCCTCCGCATGTGTTGACCCCCTTCTATCTTTCCCCAAGAATGTTACTTCATTTTACAACCTGTTACACCCCTTAGAACATCCCTCTTCCCCCAGACTTTCACCACCCACAGATCTCTTTTACACGCCCCTAGATACTTCTTGAAATGTCTCCCCTTTTCCCATTTTCTTCTTCGACCCTGGAAAAGCACTAATGGTATAAAACGAGCGATGAATGAACGCAGGAAGAAAAACAAGCTAAGAAAGCAACTAAACATAAAGACCCAAACACCGTCCTTGCCTTGCTCCTCCTAATTAAGATACCGCGGGAACCTGCATGAACCACTTTCCTTATTTGTTTCCCTTTTCTCTGCATTAGCCTTGCCCAGCTATCGCCATACATAGACCACCGAGATTCCCCGTTAATCCCAGACCAAGATTGTATCAAGCTTGCTCAAAAGCTCATAGTGTTGGACCGTTCAAGATGGCATCAGTATAGCAATAAGAGATGCTCAAGTGTGACAAAAAGAAACAAAAGATACTACAATATTCTCATGGGTAACTAATTCGGGCCCCATTGTGTATGTGTATGTGTATGTGGGTGTTGTTGTTGTTGCTGTTGTTGTTGTTGTTGTTGTTGTTGTTGTTGTTGTTGTTGTTGTTGTTGTTGTTGTTGTTGTTGGTGATGGTGACCATGAGGGTGTCCCATCGCATGAGTACTAACTGAATGATCAACTTGGACGCCAACCGAGTGGTCCACTTGGAAGGAGTTAAAGCTGAGCTCGCCGGTATGGGGGTCGGTGGGGAACAGAATATTAATAGCATCCTGTTACAAGTTTTTAGTGGTCAGCGATCATTGTCAAATACATCAGGAAGGGAGCAGACACTTACCCAGTCAATATTATCCATCACATTAATAGTCGCTCCAGGCCCGGCAATACTCCCATGACGTTGCGGCTGGCCAACAACGCTCCCACCATCACTACTGTTCTCAGGACTTCCGGGGTTCATGTGCGGGAAGCCCCACAAAGCCTCGCCGTTGGAAACACCGGCAAAGACCATATTGGGCATGATCGTTGGTTGTTGCGGAGGAAACATCATGGGAGAGTGTCCGAAGGGAGGAATGCGGGCAGGGATGCTTGATGAAGACACCGAATGAGCAGCCATGCTCGTATGTGGCATTGGCATATTAATCGTGGGAATAGCATTCACCGGCATTTGGGGCATGCTCGGATCGGGCTTCATTCCATGGGTCGAACCGCCGGCCGTTTGGTGCATTTGTTGCTGACGCTGCGGGAACGACCCAGTAGGGACCAGTGTGTGTGACTGAGGGGGTGATTCTTTCACGGCCTGCTTGTAGGGAACGGCCCTGGCAATACCAGTCGGCGCGCGCACCTTACGCATGCCGAGATAGACGCTCGTCTTACCCATAATCTCAGTTAGAATCTTGAGACTCTTTTGATCCCGCGCTTCATTGGGGTCCAGGTTGAAGACATAGTCGAGACACCTCCAAATCCTGTTACACTCTTTGTTCTGAGGCCGATAATAAATCTCCGTGGCCAGGAGCAGCGCAATCTGATACTGCTGGTAAGCACCAAGGTACCATGACCAGTCTCGAAATCTGGGGTCAGATTCGAGCTGGATGGCAGTCTCGATAATCAGGATGCCGCTCGTAATGAGGAGACCGTTCAGTCGCTCGGGCAATGGACTGGTAGCATTGGAGTGGTACGGGTGTAGCACCATGGCGTGCAACCGGTAAATCAGAAGCTGCATGACAAGCTTCGCATATTTCTGAGTCGGCACATCCTCGTTGAGAAAGCGGTTATACTTTTCAAACATGCGCTTACGAAAATTCTCAATCTTAGTGAGAACCGCTGTCAGTGTTGTCTTGTGCGTTTCCAGCTTGCGGCGGTCCGCCCAAATGATGCGCATCATCTCGTTGATTTCGAACCTCATGAGCACAAGCATGGTTGACGTCCACTGATCAGCCGGTGGTGGGACGGAAGCCATGTTCGCCGTGAGGTCAGTCTCTTCGCAGTTCAGAGGAAGCTTGGTGTCGTAGTCCTCGCGTCGAATGGCTGGCTTCGGCCCTTGAGCTTCGCATGTCCGTATGTCCAGGAAGCACAGCTGGTGCCAAACAAGCCGTCGCACGTGTGTTTCCAAGGGGCTAAGGCCGTAAGCTTCACCATCGCGGTGAAGTCCCATACACTCGGCCATTCTAACGGCAGCACCGACCAGCACAGAGTGTGCTCTTGATACCTCATCTCTGCAAAGCGGAAGCTATGTCTTTGTGTTAGTCAACTTTGCGGGGCACCACGAAAGGTAGTACCGACTCACCATATACATGATAAACGCCTGCATCGTCTCAAACTGTGTCGTTCGCAGAAAGTTGGCCTTGCTCAGTGCCGTCTCGGTAGCCACTTTCATGTGAGCCACAATAGCGCTTTTCGTATTTCCAAAGTCATTTTGAGCTTGGACTTCGTCAAGACTGACCGCAGCACTGAACCAAGCAGCAAACACGAGTGCTTGCACCGAAGGACGGGGTTCCCAGTTTTGGGTGATGTCGTCCCAGAACGACTGATACAAGACCTCAAAGGATGGCCTGTGGACACACCGCGCAATAGGGTGAACTGCTTCGAAGTAGCGGTTGACCAAACGTTGGCCCCACTCTCTGCTGCCGGGTAACAGCTGCTCCAGTGGCGGTGATACACCAGCTTGACCAAAGAAGAAGCCGCTGGTGGGTGGAAGATAGGAGTCACCGGGTTTGAGAAAGTCTGGGAGCATGTCAAACGATGCCTCTGATGTACCATCGCCCCCCAACATCTGAGGTGTTCCGTTGAACCAAGGCGTAGTAGCGGACACGGGCGTGGTAGCTATCGGGGAACCCGCAATACCAGCTTGGATCTAAACAATCGAAATCAGGTCAGAAACTTGCCCCAAGATATGAAAGTGAGAATAGTTCACCTCTTCCGAAATGCGTGGTCGGTTGAGTCCCCCAATCCGCTCTGTGATCCTCATCTTCCCAACCCGGATGCCCAGATCGATCAAGTCGTCGGTACCAACCCCATCAGGATAGTCATCATAGGTGAGATCAAGTGCCACCATTGAGCTGATCTGAAGGTCGCGCTCTTCGTCAAAGTCATCCTCGACATCGTCAGCCAGAATCCGTTGTTGACGGGAGCTACCACTTCTGCCTCCTCCACCTCCAGTAGCCCCTCTGGCAACGTCTCTCTCAAACTGTCTCTCGAGTGAACCGACTTTCTCCTTGATCTCTGTAAGTCGTATCTGACTCGCCTCGTCAAGCTTGGGACCGAGGTACAGGCATTCCCTTGAGAACCTCACACAATTACTGCATGTTGCACCCTTGTTGCATTTGAGTTTTCGCCGCCGGCATTCGAGACAAGACGTAATCATACGCAACCGTCTGCGAATAGGCTTTGGGCCACTGGCAGAAGAAGACGACGACCCAGTAGGATTCTGCCCTGACGGTGTCGATGTCCTCTCCCTCCCTGTATTCGTAGCTCCAGCAACATCGCCATTCACACTTGGCAAAGGCTGTTGCTGCTGTTGCGGCGGCGGCACCGCCGTAGAACTGCCTCTCCTGGCTCCGGCATGAACCGCGCCATCCAAGCCACCACCCCCTAGATGTGAGGGTGACATGCGGGCAGTATGGTGTGGTGGGGGTGCGGCATAACCGCCTTGGCCTGGTTGGAATCCGACTGGGACTGCGGGGTGCTGCTGGTAGCGGGCGGCCATGGTAATTATTTGACGTCCACGTTACCCGTTTCAGCCAGTCTGGTCCAAAATGCCCCCTCACTTTCCTATTATCTTCCGATTCAGGCCGATCCTCAATATGAATTCGGATGTCTATCGAGCCACGGGTAAGATACTGACGCTGGAGAGGCTCCGTGCAATATCGATCCTAGGGGCTTGGTTGCGGAAAACACGGTTTAAAAACTGGGCTGGGAAATCTCCGAGTAGTATGTTGCTAATATGGACCGAAGCGGCGGAACGACACTAGCGCTAGGAGACGTCGAATGGGAAAGATGATTCGCAAGTCGAACGCAACTCAAGTGATGGTTGTGGCTATTGGCGTCCTCGCCACATACGCAAGAGAACCAAGCTAAGTGGCTACTGTGAGTACTGGGGCTGTGGAAGGATGCTGAAGTGTTGCCTCACAAATAGGAGGCGGCACGGGACAAGGGAAAAGGGGAGCGGTTCCTTTGAACACCTCCCTATGCTTCCCCCCTTTCTCTACTTCGACCGCAGCTCTGGTTTTGTCAATGTGTGGGATGTCGGCAGACGGGCACTCTAAAACCTCCTTTGTACGAGTGGTTGAATTCCGCTTACTGACGCATGGGAAGGTGCGGATGTGGTGATGTGAGATGGCGTCACTACTATCGCGACAGTGGAGGTGACTTTTCTTCTTCTCGACAAACAAGTCGTCTCGTATGTCGAATGACTTTGTCGGCGACAGTCCGGTCACGGGCAGTTGCTGTCTCTGCGGATGGGAGCTGGCATCAGTGAAACTGGATCAGCAGCAGGTCTGAGGCGAAGACCTCGGCCACAGGTTGAGGGGAGGCTCGGGAACAGGACGAGGACGGAGAGTCGGGGGCCACGCTGCTGGATCAGAGATTGCGGGGTCAACACCGGAGCTGCGGGCAGCACAATACAGAACAGGGAACACCGGGTAGGGTACGGTACTGTTCGATGCGAGTTGCGGCGGCGGGCTGCAAACTGCGGGACGTCCAGCCAAGCAAAAGGCTCATCGGACGACAGGAGAGAGAGACAGCCGGCGAATCAAGGCCGTCAACAGCACCCGACTAGACGAGCAGATCAGACATGCAGATAGCCAGACGGGGTCAGCAAGAGGGTCGAAACGAAGCCGAGAAGGAGGCGTCGGCAGGTGCCCGGCTGTCCGAGGGAATTTGTGTGTAAGTAGGAACGTGGGAGCAGCGGATGGTGGTGTCTGTGGTATTTGCCGTTACCATCAACTGTTGGAGTTGGTAAGAGGTGCTGTTGTCAACGGACAAAGTTGTCGGTCGTGTGTGGTAGGAGACGAGGAAAGCTTATCGGATGCTCGTTTTGGTCAAGGAGTGCGATCCCAACACTCTGGAGGCTCAGGGAGGAATCCAGCTTTGACAGCCTTGCTCACACACTTGTTTCAGCTCGGCTCTTGCAGGTAGCAGGTCAAAAACGTGTCGAGCGTGCTTGCGTGAGGTGTGTTTTCTGTCCTTTGACAGCACCTGCCGGCATTAACAGTTTGGAGATTCGGGCTTCTTCCGGGCATTGCCCAGCTGCCTCGTCATAAGTACCCTCAAAATGCCAGGAAAACCGGCGGAATGACGGTACTGCCCCTGTCACTGGCTGTCACAAGTGATTTGAAGAGAGTGGGGGACCCTCTGGCGCCTTCCTCCGGCCGTGTCACGCACCCGACGATGGGAGCCTGCTGGCGGCAGTGCCAAAACCGTCATAGCAGAGATATCCCGCTACTAGACGGAAGGCAAGAGCGTTTTGGAGCTTGGAATCTGTCGTTTCTCTACCCTTTCTCAGCTTGACACTGGCACTGACACTGCCCGGCAGAGGCCATCCCATCAAATGTCTGCCGTTTCACACACTTCTACCTACGCCCAGTTTTTCCGTCTCAGCTGATGGAACAGGCCTGCGGTCGGTGTGCTTCGGTTGCGATGTGTTCCCGCTCCCGCCCACCTCAGGACCTTGGTCCTGTCCCCTCGTATCATGTACACACCTAGGCGCGTAGGCTTTGTCCCGGGCCACAACAGCGCATCCAATGTCCTGGAAATACCACACCTCATGCCTGTGTATGTTTGCAAAACCCTGGTGCCATCGAAGTGTGCGACTGTCTAGAAGGACTTCCAAGTCCTCCTTTCATCCCCTTGATGGCAACAATACCACAAGCAGCACGGGACGCACAGTCAGTATTCCGCCAGCCCACAGTTAGGAGAACTGTCGGGCAAGAAGAGCGCCGAACCTCCGTCGATGAGTGTCGTCCGTGAATTTGGTGTATCTTGAGCTGTCCTAGGTAATTCCATCCCCGTCCAAACTGGCTCGCTGGCACTATTACCTCACTTGTTGTCATTTGCAGCTCTCAGCTCCATTTTGAACAATGAACTCGCAGTTGGCCTCTTCCCCGGAAAAGCAAAGATGTGAGCGGCGATGCGTTTGGGTCTCGCTTTCTGTCTGGGCGGTGATGGTGTGCTCTCTGAGACAGGCAGCCAGCCAGCTCTTGCTCTCTTTGCCTAGATAGCCGCCTTCTTCTCTCCGTAGAAAACAGCTAACCGAATCCACAAGTATCATACTTAAGGAAAGATCCTTAGTGGCGATCGGCACACCCGCCGGGGACGAAGCATATCGGGTATATGTGCAACGCCAATTTGGGGGCCATCGCCCGTCTGTCCGTCGCCTTGAATTCCTGGCGTAACGGCTCGACTTCTGACTGACCTTTTCTTTCTCTGGTAGTAATGGCCCCTAAACGGGACCCTTGACCTTGATGCTAAGAGGGCACCCAAGTTGAGTACTGTGTATACCAAAGCTCAATGGTCAAAAGCATAACAATGCATATAAGCTGAGTCTTGGTCTAGACTCGGGTTCAGCTTTGACAGCAGGCCCGGCCAACACCAAAACTGTCCGTGTTCAAGGACGCAGCCTGTCTTGCCATCTACACCCAGACCCGAAGCAACAAGTTAAAGTAGATGAAGCAGATAAGTGCTCAAGCTCTATTCGGACCGTAAGTCAGAACAGACTCCACCTGCCTGCAGCATCGCTTTCCCCAGATTCACTGAGACAGACATACAGATTAGACAGTCTAAAGTGGGCAGAAACGGGCATTGAGAAGGCCAGCAGCAGCAGAAGCAGATGCTGTCCTATCCCAACATTATAAATGTTAGATTGCTCGGGGTATGGCCAGAGATGGGTTGCTGCAGCATCGAGATAAGGCTCCTAGACTGGTGAAGATGGTCGGGCAAGACTTAGATGTAAGTTCGAGGACGAGGAGAAAATGGAAAGTCGATATGGGAAATAAACCGGTATAACGGAGGCCCTTGTCCCGGTGCCCGACTCTTTATCCATGCCCCATCTCCTCTTTGGGGCTTTTCCGCCTTCTTCCACCGGAAAAGCAACCTGCCGCCCCCGGGACCCGAAAATGCGCAACGATACCCGAGGTCAGGCGGCGTCTTCCGCTGCTCCAGCACCCGACTGATCAAACTGTTGCCCTAGTGTGTAAGCTACCGGGCAGACACAGACGGGGGAGGCGTTCTCTTGTCCCGAGTTCGTGGGTTGAGGGCCCTGGGCAGGACAATCCCGGGGGTGTGCATGGCTTTCCCAGATCTGGACTTCATCGGGCAATCAATATAACCTGCACCACACCACTGCGTAACAGGCAGACAGAGAAAAACGACTGGATAAAGGGCACCTGCCTCCCTACCCAGAAAGGCAGCTTACTTTGTCTACCTGCATATATAAGTGTCCAGGGATGGATTGACTTGCTCTACCACCAGAGCAAGACACCGCAGGCAGGATCGGAAGAAGCATCGTGGCAAACCGAAACCTTCACCTCACTCTGCGCACTGCCTCTCTTCTCCCTCTCGTGTCACACCAGCTGTGGTGTAGCTATGTGTCTCTGTGCAACGCAACGGCCTGCAGCTTCCAGGTCAGTAATAACAAGCAGTGCAGCCCGAGCCATGCCTGCGAGCACAACGCAAGTAATCTAGGGTAAAGTAAAAAACACAGCAACCTACCGCACAGCCCGAACACTGCATTTCTCCCTCGGCCTCCCAGATTATCTATCCCTCTTGCATTGGTGCCAGGCTCTGCTATCTCGTTTCGTCTGCCTCTCGGCTCGGAATGGCTCGCTCTGGCAAGATCTCTGTTTCTGGCAAGACACACAAAACCCTGTGATCAACTGTGTAACACACACCAAGACCACTTGTGTACACAAAGTCAAAGCTTTCTCCGGGGAAAAAATGAGGTGGAGTAACAAGGTGAAAGAAAAATGTAGATAGATAGATAGATGGGTATCATAAATGTATATGGGTAGCCGTCAACGCCAGTTACCCCCTCAGGGGCTTTCGAGGCTTCCAGGGCTGGTCCAAATCTCTGGGCCACGGTTCCCAATCTTTGCCGACCTCCTGATTCTCAATAACCCACCGATCCTCTTCTTCAGTCTCCTGCGCATCTGTATCAATCACACTGATACCGCAATGCTTCTCCATGAGTCTTCTCTCCGTCCTGTTCACGGCAGTTTCCAACTCTTGAATGTCTTCAAGTTGCCGATGGTGTCTCTGTATTTCCTGCAGCTTCTGCAGCCGAACTAACCTCCGTCGCCAGAGACTGAATGCAAGACGACATTCACGCTCAGCGTCTGGCCCCTGCACCTCTCCTACCAATCTGCAGAAATGCAGCAGCAGCCTTGTTCTTCCCCATCTGCCAGCCTTCAGGTCTTCCACAGCGACGGTATACAGAGCCTTCAAGGCGCTTGGAGGAATAGGAAAATCTTTCCCGCGACGCTTCAGCAGGAGGATGCACAGATACACGTGTCGATATCGCTGACTGTAGCTGAGGTCGGGGCGCATGGCGAACCAGGTCGCCGCTCTCCTTATGATCCTGTGCCGTATCACCTTGTAGAGATGAGGACTGCGGTGACTTCGATCTTGTGCGTAGCCGCCACGAAATCCAAGCATGTCTCCAATCCAGCTATAAAGACCCAAGCAACGCCATATCGTGTCTGGCGGCAACTTTTTGTCAAGAATGATTTTATGTGCAACCGGCTCAAAGACGCAGGGTGAAAACTCGTCAACGTCCGGGCGCCGCAGCTCGAAGTTGAAGAGCTCAGCAATGTCGATTTTTGTTTCGTGGTGATCTCTAGACGATTCAGCAAGTATTTCCAAGAAATGCTTTCCCACGCTGCCGCGGTTTTGAGGGCCTGTATAAGCCTCCAAGGAGACAAGAACGTCGCCCACACGCCCAAGTGCACCTAACAGCCTCCAGACAGTTGTTGCCTCAGCGTTGAAAAGGGCCACCTGAGTTTTTTCCCATTCCTCACGTTCCGCGCTTGGCACTTCGCTGACATCATAGGTTACCACAGCCGAGTCTGGTGAGGTATATATAATGTTGTGTTCGTAAACAGCCTTTAAAAAAGATGTAAGGGCTGCTGATTCATCCGGAAATCGTCGCCGTTCCTCGCGGTAATAATTATACACCCCCCAAAGACGGTCGGAGCCGATGAACTCCCGACTACGCCATTGCGCCAGCAAGAGCCACCCGATTTCAGCTCCAGTCAAAGGTGGTAGGGTTGGCTCTTCTGCGGTGAGGAGATATGCAGTTTTGATAAGCTCGACTTCTTCAACCCTGTGTAAGTGGGCAAGCGTAGCAAGCCAGGTGTATCTCAGCTCACACTTCTCCACAACACTGGGCGACTGGGTCAGAATTCTTTTGACCATATTGTTGATTTCTTCGAGAAGACGGTATCGGTATTCCTTGCTGGTATGGTTCAACAAAACGCTAAGTCCTCTACCGAGCGCCCAGGCCTGTCGCATCTGAGCTGTCTTGGGCCTGAGCCAGTCCAAAGCATCTTCCTGGGCGTTTTGGTTTTGCGCAGCTTCGATTCTCGGTGACACAGTCACCCAAAAGGCGAATTGCTTCCTTAGCAACCGCATGATCTGCGTCTTAAAAAGGATTTCCCCGCTTCCTATCTTGGTATTCGCCAAATGAAGCACCAGAGAGACGAATGGGGCGAACAGATCGCAGACGGCATCGCCAGCGGGTAGCATCCTAAACCGTTCGCCAAGAGCATACCAAAATTGACTAGAGAGGCGATATTTTGGATAGACCCGCGAGGTCGACAGAGCGTGTATGATGGTAGAGGTGATCAAAAGAAGTTGTCTGTCATAGGCTTTCTCGGACGATTCCATGCCCGACATGGCAGTCATGGCAAGCAATCTTGAATCCAAAGCTTTGTAGAGGTCCTCTACTACTTCTGGAAGGTCTTCCGGAGGCAAGTCGCCCAGAAAGACGTGCCAGTAGAGCTTGTTGCTGATCTTCTCGATGAGGGACATGATAGTGTTCTCGTCCACCGCTGCTGCTATGGTCCGGAAAAGCTGCACATCTTCGAGAAACAGAGAGATTTGATCTGAGGAAACAGGAGCTGCCGACGGCTCTATCTCCGCTAACTGGGCCGACGCCAAATCATCATCAGCATGCTGAGCAGATGATACCCCCAGCCCTAGCGAGTCTTTTATAGATCCGGCTAGGAACGATAGACTGGTGCCTGGCGCGTGGGTAAGATCTGGCGCAATGAGATTTATCAAAGACTTTGGCGGGTCCCATCTCCATTTCGAAAGATCGAGAGGTGCGATAAAGGCCCAGGGTGGTGGTGTAGGAGGACACTGTAGCGAGAATCCCATCCGTCGTCGTCCTAACCGCCACTGGCTCTCGAGTGGCCCGGGAATATAGCTAGCCCCCCTCACCAAGGGCTGTGACACGAGACGGCTGGTCTCAAAGGAGCTTGCGAGCATGCTATTGGCGATAACATTGTGTCGAAAGCCCGGCCGTGAAATCATCGCCGGCGGGGCTGTGAGTCTTGCGAACCGAGACCAAGAGCACCGCGAGACGCATCGAAAGAACAGGCGTGAGGCTCAACCGAGAGACGGCATTTCATAGCGCTTCTCAGAGTCGTGGTTGTCGGGGGGGAGTCGCTAGTATCGTGTTGCTGTCATCTGTTGGTGGGCTTTTGTTGCAGCTTGATAGGAGCTTTGACAATTTCTTCCCAAAAATCAATTGCAGGGAAGTGTGGCTAGTGTTTCCAGACCCATGCATGCCAAGGGGTAATTCCAGGGACCCTGGCCGCAAAGCTGTGGCGTCGGTGGTGGGGGGATCAGCCGAAGGCGGGACGAGGCCCCGCATCGGATTGTAAGTGCAGTTGAGAATTGTTCGATGGCGGGGTACTTTATACAAGTATTACTTGATGCCGCGGCGATTGAGACGGAGGAACACCAACACAACATCTGGACACTTGACATTTCTGAAAAAGTCACCGGACAAATCTGAAAAGTTGCAAAAATGGCTGAATATTCATTCCCCCCTCTCAAAAATGACCTGCTTCTTAGAGCTGCACGAGGTTAGTAGTCTCACTGTCTTTATACTTGTCTTTTCCTGATGGGAGCCACTGCTAACAGATCACAGGCGAAACCGTTGAACGCCCACCCATCTGGGTGATGCGGCAGGGTACGAAGCCCGTTGTTGCCCTGATTTGCGCGCGCTGACTCCTGGTGGTGCAGCTGGTCGTTATCTCCCAGAGTACCACGAAGCAAAGGGTGGTCGTGACTTTTTTGAGTGCTGCCGCAGTCCCGAGATTGCTTCGACTTTGACCCTCCAGCCCATTGAACGCTTTGGCGGACTTATCGATGCCGCCATTATCTTTTCTGACATTCTCGTCATCCCCCAGGCAATGGGCATGACTGTTGAGATGGTCGACAAGAAGGGTCCCCATTTCCCCGATCCTCTGCAGACTCCTCAGGACAAACAGTACATCGAGCTCATGGAGCGCCATGTCGACGTCGCCACGGAGCTGGACTACGTCTACAACGCCATCACCCTAACAAGAAAAAGGCTTGATGGGCGAGTGCCCCTCTTCGGCTTCACAGGAGCGCCATGGACACTTTTGTGCTACATGGTTGAGGGCGGTGGTACCAAGCTGTTCAAGCAGGTCAAGACGTGGATCTACAAGTACCCAGAAGAGACCAAGGCCCTTCTTCAGAAGATCTCAGAGCTCTGCGTGGAGTATCTCGCGCTTCAAGTCAAGGCTGGAGCTCAGGTATTGCTTTTGATCATACATCGCCTGGGCACATGACCGCTAACTGTTCTCTTCAGATTGTTCAAGTCTTTGACTCTTGGGCCGGTGAGCTTTCACCATCATCATTCAAGAAGTTCTCTCAGCCATACCTGGCCTATATTGCCAAGCATCTTCCTCTGCGTCTCAATGAGCTCGGCCTGGAGCAGGTTCCCATGGTTGTTTTCCCTAAGGGCGCGTGGTACGCCCTCGATGCCTGCGCGGACATGGGATACCAGGTGATCGGCATGGATTGGCTTCACGATCCTGCGGAGGCTGTCAAGATCATTGGTGACCGGCCGGTGGTTCTTCAAGGCAATGCTGACCCCGGTGTGTTGTACGGCTCGCATGAGTCCATCACCGAGGTCGTTGCCGAGATGGTCAAGAGCTTCGGCTGGGCAGAGCGCAAGAAGGGCTGGATTGTTAACCTGGGTCACGGTATGTCTTCTTTTTCGGGCATGTTATCTTCATTACGGCTAACAAATTCTAGGCATCACACCCTTTGTCAACCCAGATGACCTCAAGTTCTTCTTCCAAGAGATCCACCGTCTCACCAAAACCGATTGACTGGATCTGCCCGAGAATGTTCGAATTTTCATAGACTTGTATATCTCGCCACAGCAAAAGTTTAGAGCTTGATGTTTTGAATGCTTTCAAGATCGAGTATTCCCCTACAGAGTTGTAATGTCAGACCAAGCTTTGTAATGTCGTTCATGGGAAGAGCACATACCACGATACAATCCAACGCGTTCTACCCCCAATGGCACGGCACAAACCTTGGCTCTTTTCGTTCCCAACCCATACATCGGCAGCCCCATAGCCATCGGTGGCATACTCACCGAGGTGCTCGCGCATGAGTTTGATGGCGATTGCCTTTCCTAGACCAAGACGACGGTATGGCTCCTGTGGTTTCTGTTAGCATTACGGCCTCCTTTCACGATTCGAGAAGTCCAAACTAAAGCCTATACCTCAACATGCAACGTCATGACCGTCCCATCGAGCCCTTTGATCCATTTCAGTCAGCATTGTATTACCATGCTACTTTCTCGTACAAACCCCACTCACCAAGAAAAGCCCACCCAACCGCCTGATCAGTCGCTCCCAATCTCACAGCCACACTAGGAACCATCAACAGCGTCGCCCTGCCTTCATTTGTCAGCCATTGTCCCCCCGTTTTGTTTTTTCACTTTACAAAGGGCCATACTCCTGCCTGTCAATCCCCGTCCGACTCTTCACCAATTTCACATCCTCCTTCTTCACCGTATCCCAATAAAACCCCCTCCCATTTGCCTCCCACCTCTCCTGCCTCATCTCCCCCTCCAACTCAGGCAGCTCCTCAATCCTAAACAGAAACTTGTAATCCCACTCCCACTCCTGCCCCCCCGCCACCTCCGTCTTCTCCAGCCCCATTCCCATAGCCAGCATCCTCCTCCTCACCACTTCATGAATACTCCCCACCAGTATCTTCCTCTCCTCTTTTCCCTTCCTCCCCACCACCTTTTTTATTTCTTCCACCCCTTCTCCTTCCGATTCTGGCCATTCCAACCCAGCAATAAACCCAAACAACCCCCCTAACAACCCATCGTGTACCCTCCCCTCCCCCTCATACAAAGTCACCCTCATGCACCCCAATGACGTCTCCCCGCTCACCTTGACCTCTACACTCGAAAACAACCAAACCTGCGTCTCCGGCCACCTAGTCAAGTCCACGTACGCAGTAACAAAATACTGGCCCTGGCTGCCATCATCCGCCGGGTTGTAAAACTCCGGGTGGTAGACATGCACCACACGACTCGACTTTGTCGTGCCCCCCCTTTCGGCGAAGTTTTTGGCGAACTGGATCCGCCGCAGGACGGGGAGCGTCTGCGGGAGGAAGGCCTGAAGGAGGGACAGGACGGGGTCAGGGACGCGGGTGGGGTGATATACTTCAAGGATGGGGGGGAGGGCGGTATTTAACATTGTTTTCGCTTGAGGGCTGCTGCGTGGGAGCAAATTTATAAGCCGATGTTGCTAGGGTGTTGGGGATTGAAGAGTTGGAGCAGATATCTTACAAAAAAGTTGATAGTTGTACTGCTTTCCCTTTAGCTGTGTGATTGGAGAACGGGGAACTGCTTGATATTGGGCAGCTAGGTAGTTGGTTGTCTTGGATTTCAGAGATCCCCTGGGAGGGGTGGGGGGGAGGTCATAGCTATTCCTGATGACTGATCGCATCACCGTCCTTGCCAAAATGCAGACTATCAGGGTCCGACTATCGGATTGAGCGTCGCAGTTTATGTCAGGAATACACCGAAACTAGTGTTGGTTTTCTGGAGATGAAGAAGGAGCTCTCTGTGGCAAGTTGTTAAGGATATTATCAGCAGCAAGAGAGAGTCTGGCCATAAGAGTTCTCACTACAATGCATATATAATCATCATTCAAAACTCACATTTGAATATTTCATCATTATATTCAATCATATCCAGATATTGAGATATCCAACATCCAAACCTATCAACGCTGCAAATCTCAACTTCCCATCCGATTCATCCACCATTTTTCAAAGCCAAAAGAAAGACCCCCATGGCGAAAAAAAACATCCTCTTCCCTTTCCAACGCCGCCGTAAAAAATAACCCGGGTATTTAAAATCATGACAAACGAACATAAACCCCTCGTTTATAACCGCACAAGAGCCACTTCGCATACCATTTCACATGACGAGAGACACCCTACTGCTTCTTTCCAAACAACAGGTCCTTCCCCTTCTCGGCCCAGCTCTTCTTCTCCTCGTCAGTCTTGGGCGAGGGCGTCTTCTTCAGGTCCGAGGTGTCTACGGCCTCCTCCGAGGAGAGGCGCGCAGCCTTGTCCGCATTGACGACGTTTCCGGCGCCGCCGCGACCCGTGTTGATGGCGCCGTGGCTAGGGCGACGAGCGACACTGTAAAACCGGCCATGGTTAGCTTCAGCTTCGAGGAGAGATGGGCCGCAACAATGCAACTAAGAAAAAGTGCGGGGTTGCGTGCTAATGAAATAAGTAGATTGAGCAGCAAAAAGAACTTACGGTTGAACGTCTTGACGTCGGCGCTTCTCCTCCTCGTCGAGGTTCACAGCCATGTTGCCGGAGCCGCCACGGCCAGTGGTAACAATGTTGGATCCCTTGAGGGTGGGAGTCTCGAGGTCTTCGGGCTGAATCACGGGGGTCTTGGACTGGTCACGCATGTTGCCAGCACCGCCACGGCCAGAGGAAGCAAGTCCAGACATTTTGGCTGATTTGGTATTAGGTGTGGTGTGCGTGGGTGTGGTGTGCGTGGGTGTGGTGAGATAGCCGTCTAGACGTCTCAATGCTTGGGCCGTGTGCGTGTTAAGAATGAGATGCGAAGACGAAGAATGGTTTTCTCCAAGACAGGTGCGTGTGATGCGGGACGTAAAGCTGGCGATTTATACCGAAGCCAGAAGAAGGGTGCAACTCTTTTCTTGGAGATTCCTCTGAGACGTTGGGCGTCGTTGATGAAGAGGAAGTAGGGTGCCTTAATAGTCGGGCAACTGGTAAGAGGCGCGCTTGCGCAACGGGATCAAATGATACGTTTTGGTGGTTCTTGGAACTCCGCACTTCCAAGCCACGCTTTCCAAGACCAGGCACGGCAAGGAAGGGGGGGGGAGAAAGTGTGATCACAAGGGGGTCAAAGGATTTTTTCACCACCTTCCTCCTTAGCATCCCATCTCGTCGCCCAACTAGCATCGCTCAAGAACTGCTAGTGCCTCCAAGCACAGGGCTCTGACATCACCTGGGCACCAAGAGGAGCCCCCCAGGATTCTGGATCCAGACCTGCCCCTCCTTGCCCCTCATCCCAGGGCTCTCGTTTAATGCGCCTGGGTTGTGCGACGGACGGACTGGAGGGTTGAAGGACGGGCGCGCCCACGCTGGCTTGGCTTAAAAGTCTGGTGCCACCTCCCCGAATGCGGTCGTGAGAAGATTCCGGCGATCCATCTCGTTGGCCGCCAGCCCGTGTTGAGCATAAGCTGCTTGATGGTGTCATTCCGCTTGGCATGCTCTTGTCACACTAGGCGTCCCTGTCCAGGATGTTGGATGTCTCGAACCTCGGGCGCTCCGTTCTGATCAGAAGAGTGAGGGGTCATTTCCGGCTGCGTTGAGGCGGTGAAGACCTAGAATAGAAGTCCACAGAGCTCAGGAGAGGTAATAGGTAAAGCTTCAATTGATTGAAAGTAACGCAAAATTGCAACTAATATGTGTGCTCTATGGTTTCTGCCTTTAATAGTGCTGCTTTATCGTTTTTTTCCCTTTATTAGAGGAAAATCATGGCAGCTGTCGATCGCGGGGGAGCTCCCCACTTTATTCTTCGCTCATCTTTCAGGGGTCCAAGAGATAAGATAACGTTTCCAATGTCGTCGATGGCCTAAAAGATTACCTATCATCTGGTCCAATCTTGTTCTTACCGTTAATCTGGTCTCATCTTGTTCAAGTAGGCAGATCCAACATGTATATATACCTACACTTCCATCCTATATAAGCACGGTAACATTTAAAAACACCACCCTCATCTAACGGAAGTGGTAATCGCGGCCTGGTCCTCCCTACTACGGGTACAACCTACCGTTTTCTCACTGGCTAACCCACCTACCACTGCACATAGTATACCGTTGCATATGGGCCCATTATCCTACTAATAAACAGATTACCATGCAAGTTTTATTTTAGACCCAACAAAGGCAACCTTGTTATGATCCTAGTCCCATGGCTATCTTAGTTTGGTTGCAAAAAACTGGTGTTCGTCTGTTGAGACCCTTAGCCCACATGCGGGGTCTTCACGTCTTGGTTTTCCAAACTTCCTTCCCTTTTCGCCTGTCTCCGATCTTTACCGTCTGTTGTTGGCTAGCTGACAGCTGCTAGATTTCAGATGATCTCTCGGAGTCTTGGGATTATTAGGAAGTCCATCTCCGAGGAGAAAAATCAATAGATGGATCGTCAATTTCTAGAAAATACAGTTGTTGATCCTGCGTCATGACCAATCACGCGGGGTTGATTGGCTGTCATAGCGAAGCTAAGAACCCTAACCCTTTCGACACTCCCTCAATGATAGCTCCGTTTACAACCCGAACCATCATCACCTCAAGCCACAATCTAACGTGAACCCCCGCACTGTGTACTCCCTACTCGTCCATGACCATTACTCCCCACGCAAGGGCATTCGTCACGATCATCACTCCCTTCACACCTCTCTCTACCTCTGTCCTTCCGACGCTAATTACAGCCACGTGTGCAAAACGTGTTTTTTGAACCCTCCTCCGAGACACCACACCTTAGGGCGCCGGATCACACGCCATTCAACGACGTCTCACCGCCCGGAAAAACTGCAACAGCACGGGCCCCCTCTTAACTTTCAAGGTCCGAGTGCCAGATGAGCCAATTCCAGGATAGTATTGTTGGAATCAAATAGGGCTCTTCCATCCCTTCTAAATTCCCTTCCTCCGGAGAATTTATGTGTCTTGGGTTCGAGTTACACCGCATGGGTAAGCCCACGCGGCATTGTGGTAAGGTCTGAGGGTCGTAAAAAGTTGGAGTGATATACACACCCCTTTCCTTTCGGGTAGGTCTTGCTGTTAACTCGTGTGATTTGTGACAAGACCATTGTAAATTGCTTTTCATATCGCGACCTGGTGAAGCTTTCCCTCGGGTCCTACCCAGCGGAATAAGCAATAACTCGCACCCAGATCGTGAGAAATCCGGGTTCTGTCAGTAGGTGTGTTTCTTACGTTCCGTCCCGAGACCCGAGTTCCCTGTCCATTGGCGATATATGAGAGGGAGTATCACGGGGCCGAAGGATTGAACCTCAGTTCAATGTTAAGTTTTATCGTAAAGCTGAGGCGGAATGTTCCGCTATCTATGGTACCTACCCAAGAAGCCAAGTTGACATGCAGCATAACTCATTCATCCATTGCAGTAGCGTCGTGTGTCAGAAATATGAGATAAACTCCTGTTGGTTGAGAAAATTCAGCCTTCAGAAAAATATCTCGGTGTGACGCTGTGGCTTTGCCTCCAAGGCTTGCTATTTGGATGCTTATGAGTGGCTGCCCTCTTTCTTTCCATTCGGGACCGGATGGTTTGCCGATAGGTACGGAGTATGCAATAGGTGCATGTTATTATCAGGTACTTCAAGAAAAAGAAACGCTTTGTGTGTATCTGGAAGCAAAAGTAGGATCCGAGGTGCCATGAGGCTTACGCTGATGCTGGTGCTTTGTGATAGGTGCGGATGTGATGCGTATAATAACAGAGTTGGTATCAACCAGGGTGGTGTGAGTGTTCTTGTTATGGTCTAACAACTTGACTAGCTACCTTGCCTACCTCCCTAGCATATATAAAGCCAATGTCATCAGAGTCTACAGAAGAACAATATACAGCCAGCAGCAGCAATGCCCCCAATCCAAACCATCCATCTACCAGTTTAGCCATGCCATCCCATACCTTGCCTCCTTCTCCTTAAAGCAAGCCCAACGATCCCATCCCTCTACGATAGCAAAAGTTACAAAGGCAGTCGAATAGTAACGTAATAAAACAGCCTAGGTAGTTTGCTGCAGATGCGGAAAGAGGAAGGGACGTTGTGAGTAAAAACATAAAAGAAACTTTGTAACCTGATAAAAAGTCGATACAGATAGGAACACCGCACCTGTCAAAAAAACAAAACCCGTCCACCCCTTCTCTTTCTACCCTCTGATGATAACAAGAGAAAGAAGTCCATTTGGTATCAACTGTGATCCTGTAATCATAATACTTTTCGCAACAAGAAAAAGACGCTATCGCAAATAAAAGGAAAAAGGAAAGCAAAAGCACAGAAGCACGTAACCGGACAAAAAACAAAACCACCACCAGTCGACACCACACCCCATCCTGCTGCTGTCCTTGCTTTGTCGGACTACTTTATGCCAGCCTCCCAACCCTCTCCGGTCTCCTCTATACACACCCACAAACATCATGAGCTCCCAAGTTCAGCCATGATTCATGCAAGAAGGCACCAGCACAGACACTTAGTTACCATAGTCGTCATCATCATCCGCGTTACCCTTCTTCTCGTGACCGTCCTTGCGGATCGGGATCTTGATACCCTGGGTGGCGAAGCATTTGCTGAGGGGCGTGCTCTCACAAACACCTGGGAACTTCTTGGCGGAATACACCTGGAAAACATCCGAAAAGACCGCGGCCAACACGGGTGCGGTTCCTTGGTTGACGACACCGTTGGCGGTCGAGCCGGGGTTGGACATGGGAATTCCGACGTTGACGAATGAGAACCGCAGTCTTGTAGCCGATGGGTGTTAGTAAACCGCAGACATCTCAAAGCTTATAAAACAGCATAACGTACCGGAAGCAACCTTCTGTCCTCACACTCAAATCCTGAAGTACAAACCAAATGCCGATCTTGTCATCTGGGTCATTGAGACGGAAGGCGCTGGCCGCAAGACTCCCAATAAGATTCCTGGTGAACATCCCCGAAGGAGCGGTTCCACCAATAGACATGCGCTGGCCCCCAATGCCGTAGGATGGTTCGAAGGTGCGAGGAGGTCCAAATCCATATGTCATGCCCACTTCCTGTGGGTAGTCTCTAAAGTAGGGGGCCTGTCCATAACCGTTGTTTGGAGCACCGACAAAACCGGCTGTGGTATTGAGTCAGCAAGAAAAGTCTGTCATGGGTTATCAATAGGTTTCATAGACAATAACGCACCTCCGTATGCTGGCTGCATCCCGTAAGGGCTTACAGCTTGCCCAGGGGGCGGGTACACCTGCCCGTATCCAACATCCCTAGGTGGAATGTTTGAGGGCAAGATGTTTGAGTATGCTGGTGTAGATTCCATCTGAGCATACGACGCTGGCGAAGTCGAAGAAATGGAAGGCGATGCTGTTGTGTGCCGAACAAGATTCACCTCCTTGAGAGCATGCTCGTCCCACAGGTCAACATTAAGCACGTACATGCCATATTCAATCTCGCTATCACCCATATGAGCATGTCAGAAGTCTAGATAAACCTTAGGTAGAAGATAGCAACTCACTTGCAATCGATTTCTTTGCCCGTCTTCTCATCCGTGACAATCAGTCGCACACAGGGCGGAGGAGTAATGGGACGGCGGTCCTGTTTAGATTGGATGAGCCGCCATGCCAATCGCGAGGGAGGGAAATGGTTCAACAACACATGCATACCTTGTCTCCAAAACCACACATTCGTGCACGTTGCGGCTGTTGCACAACATCGAGGCTGTCGCAGGTCGGATTAGCATTCTTCTACCCACCAGACGACGAGACCGAACGGCGACGCACGCTGGCCACTACATACGTGCAAGCCCACAAAAAAAGCACGACTTACGTGTATTTCCTGCCTTGGCCGTCCCTGGAAGAGAAGGGAATCAAGTTTTTCCTGATCTCCTCCAGCTGCTCGGCCGACAACGGCGGACGCTCTTGGCCGGTCCCCGATGCTGACTGGGGGCTGGCATCACTCGCCGGACCGGGCGGCGGTGCTCCTGGCGCCTGGGCTACCTGTGCCTGAACTAGACTGTCTTGGAAGGATGGAGGGGGCATTGACGGAAGCGGCTGGATCTGATGAGGCTGGTAGGATGAGACGGGGTGCGGAGGTGGGTGCATCTCGGTGGAATAGGGGCTCTGGTGTTGCGGGTGCTGGTGCTGGTGAGAGAGCGGGTGTTGTTGTTGGTGTTGCTGCTGTTGATGGGGGTGTTGATGCGGATGTGGATGCTGGTGCGGATGTTGAGGCGGGTGCTGATGCATGTTCGGGGGATACGGTGGTTGATTCATCTTTCCCAGACACTAGGAAGAATAGCCGATGATGAATTATATCCGACTTTGCCTCACGGCTCTCGACACACAAACAAAAAAGCTCTCGACAGGAATATGGGCAGACAGACAGATAGCTGTGCTCTGCTTTGTTGGTGGTGGGAGGTCGTAGCTCGGTGCTGCTGCGCGGAGACAAAAGTGGGCGCGGCGGGCAAGTCACGGTCCCGTAAGAGGGGCGGGCTGGCTGTGTGTGACTGGGGTTGAGTGCGGCGTGGACAAGGTTGTCTGGCGAGGTTGTGTTGCTTTGGCAAGTTGCTCTATGGCTGAGATGGAGCTTCAGGTACCGTGCCTGGCTCACTGCACAGCTTTGGTGATGTGTTCAGTTGATTGCTGGGTACTCGTGGCAACGGTGGTGGCAGCTGGAGGGAGACGTCCTTGACTTATATACGTCAATAACCATAAGCCTTCCTCACACCCCAGCAAAGGCTTTTCTAGCCAAAGTGAAACAGCAGAAGAGCTGTTGATGCGAGAGTCTTGCGTCAAGCTAGGAGCTGCCAAATGCATGCGGTCCGAGATCGTGTGGTGTGGAGAATATGATTAGGACAGACAAAAGCCAGTGGCCGGGGAAAGCTGGGGCCGGCAAGCTGGGCGTTACCTCGGGGCTTAAAGCTACCTACAACTACAGCGCATCCACACCTCCACCTCACTGCGCGCCTTCCCAAGCAAAGAGCTCAAGAGGGCGGCCCGGGGTTGTAAAAAAAAAGGTCTCCACCACCTCACCTACCCTAGACCTTCACGCTCCCCCTTGCACCGTTGCGCACTGGGCTCTTTGTACTTTGCCGGTACTCCCTGCCTGATATACATACCATACAAACCCATCATCACGGCCTATCAAAAACAATACTATCAAGGTACAATTATTCCCTTTCCTTGGCACAAGGCCATTTCAGCTGCAAGCAAGGGACTGACTCTCTAAGGTGTTCAATATCGCTTCATCCCTCATAGTTGTATCGCTCCCGTCGCGGGGGCGTCCTTTGGCACCAACTTACTCTCTCTCGGTTTTTTGGTAGTGTGCGCTTCAGAATGGGAGGCCATACAGCCCTCAACCCTCCCATCAGTGTCAGACTTGTCTTGACCTTGCAAGACGCAGATCTGGTCTGCAACGTTCCCCAAGCGGGTGCTCTGGAACTCCGGGATAGTTTTGACTCGCCCAAACTGCTGGTATCGAGCTGGCACAGACAGCGCATTGTCGTCATTGCTAAGGGTTCTGTCATCCTTCTATGAGTGAGCTCTTGCCTTCTTCGATGCTTCAGGAGCCTCGGTGAGCAACATGAGATAGTGAAAACCGTACATCTGGGGTTGGTCTCCAATGTCGACGGAGCCTGACCAAGGAGAGATCATCAGACAGCAGGAAGCCTGGAATATACTCACAGACCTCCTGGTATCGTGGGCTAGGTTGCGTCGAGCTGGAGAAGCTGGATGGCGAGGTCGGACTGGGAGGCATATCGAAAGTACATCAGGTACCTCGAAGACAGTGCGCAAGGCCCCAGGCCACAGCAACAGGAGCCGGCATGGCCACCCACCTTCGGCACGGTGTCTGTGTGTCGTGCACAACGGGTGCGGAACAGGACTGGGGACCCCCAGTGTGTCCCAGAGAGATTTACCGGGGTTCTGTTCGCTCAACCAGCTTCACGGGTGGGGTTAAGGTAATGAGAGGTACCTTGAGACCACCTTAAGGTCGTAGCTTGGAGTCGCTGTGCAGCCGCGGCTGCCATCTGGACACCCGCATTTCGGAATCATTCCTCAGCTGTTGGCACTGTGGCATTGTTGTTTGTCCAGTTTTGTTCCATCTTTTTGGCACTTGACAGCTCCAAGGCTTGAGCCCTAATCAGCCCTCCAGAGAGTTTGATTCTCATCGTAACTTACCTTACAAATCTCGAGACCTCATCACACTAACGAACCTTGAATCCGAGAAGTGGGGCTATGGCGGCAGTGCTCAATCTGATACGGTAGGGCTGACGACAGCCATCACAGCTATTTTGCTTTTCAACTCAATATCTTCTCCCAAGAATATCGACACTGCGATTATGCACAGGCTGCGATAAGCAATGCGCGACACCCAACCTACTTAGCTCCACTGTGGGTTTCCAACGAGCTTCCTCACCGGTACGGCGCCATAATGCTGTCCTCGCAGTCTCATTGGCTGCTCAAAGGTTCGGTATACGGCTCCATGAGGGCAGGTGGGCAATCCCACATTGTCGGTTGCCAGTCACAAGATGGTGATGGCCTAAATTGCAATTAAGCTCCCGCTGCAATCCCTGGCAGCTTCATCTATCAACGCCCAGCAGAGGCAGGTCCTCACAGCTATTCTCATGCCCCTCGGTCGGGTTCCGCCGCTGACGGATGCCTTGGGTGCGGCCAGTTCCCCTCATCGGCCTTCAACTTGGAGAAGGAGACGCCTCATGCTACCATCTGAAAGGCATGTGTGTATGTGGGTGCGTGGGGATGTGTGCCTCATGAGGGGTTCGTGAGCGTACAAGAGCGGCGTAATCCTACGGAAACCTGGCGGCGTTCCTATTCGATGGGGAAAGACGAACTGTCTCGCAAATCTCACCTTTCAGACAACGCGAGCCGCCTGGTCTAGGAACCGCGCAGACGCGGGCGTGAGACAGACGAGTGCGTCCACCTCCCTCCGCCATGAATCCTTGCTGGTTGAGGCTATAATTCGTGCGACATAAAGGTTCACGGCCTACTCCCACCCAATCAGGAAGACTGACAACCACCTGGACCTGTCTGCAAGCGCACATATTTGGAGCTGCCTCCGTAATCGCCGTAGGACCCCGCGCACCTGCCAGACTCCAACATACAATCTATCACTACCTGGTCGTCGTCGAGATTGGGTCCCCTCATCTAGACATCTTGGTTCGGGCTGCCAGGGAAGAGAGATCAGCTCTCGATCCCCAAAAGCTGAACGTCAGCGGCCCGCTGTTTTCCAAGAATAGCACTGGCTGTAATTATATCGTATGCTGGGGAACATCTCGCGTGACTCGGGCCAAAGTTCCCATGCTCACCGTGACGGACGGGGACGGCAGGTCTGGAAGCGTCCCTTTCCCAGTCCTATATTACACAATCGCCCTGTCCTTGATTTTCCACCACGGCGCGGAATTCGAATCGCAATGTGATGGTCTAGGTCGTCTCTTCACACCGCGACCGCGGTGGGTGACGAGGGGCGTCCCGAGAAGTGTGCCAGGCACTTTACAAATTCCAAAATTGGGGTAATAAATATTTCGCTTGCCAAAGGGAATAAATTCAGACACAGTGCCGTCGCACACTGTCTCCATTGAGATGTCTGTGTGGCGCCAGGGTCTGCTGCCCACTGACAGGCGGCTGCAGAGCGCCGCAACGACAGCGGTGCCAGGGCACGCTAAGCCCATCCTATGGCGCCTTCCGTGCCAAGAAATCATCGGGTTTGGAGATCCCCCAAGGAAGAAACCCTAAAGAAGGGCAGCGATGGCCACAAACGGCAAACTCAACAGTTGCGAGAAGCCAAAAGCGGTCGTCTGAAGTCCCAGATCGCCAGCAAAGCACCAGAGCACCACCAGAGCACCTGCAGACGAAGCGTGCGTCATGCAACCTTGCCCGCAGTCCCCATTGCGCCTGTCACCCGACCGCGTGCCAACTGACAGATGGCCTCGCTCACCAAGACACTGGACGGACAGGATGCAAAACAAGAGACAAGAGATATATCATCAGATGCGTCGACATCTTGGGTGGTACACGCCTTGCATGCAACATCCCTGCATGCGGCAGAAGACATCAGGAGGACGGCCAAGCACATGTCAAGATCCGTCACTGTTGTCCACGCCAAAGGACGGTTGACAAACGAGCCGACTACTCCGCCACCATCAATATCATCAAGCAAGCGCCTGCATATCTTGAATTCACCGTCTAGGAGCCATGGAGCAAAGGATTCTTCGCAGCTACGGATACCCAGCCCAATTCATGCTCTCCATCACCTTGGATTCGCTTGTCGGTGTTGACCCTTGAGATGGTCAAGATTTTGCCCTACTATCTCAACGCACCTACGTTATGGCTTTGGCCTGTAATCACCGACTTTTATCAGCATGTCTGGCTCTGACCCTGGAGAATAGGATGAAAAAAGGACCAATGACAGTGTCTCGTATGCCAAGCCTTCGACCCCCCCTTTACGATGACTGTTGACAATCACGAATAGCATCTTCTACCGCAACGTAAACTCATCAGACCTACATTCATCATCCTCGATACCCATGCTCTCCGGGTTTGACCTTGGTTAACGAAAGAGACGTTGGGCCTTGGCATGCTGCACTTTGGGGGGGGGGGGGGTTGAAAGCTTCCAGAGGTTCCAGATCCGTGCACTTCAAACAGTCCGGGAACTCCCTTTCCATGCGCATTTATGCGACATCACTCAACCGACGCCAGAACCCGCTCTTGCGGCACCGGGTAACACACTGACATTTAATCAGGGTCGGATATGTCGCGGTGATCCGAGATTTTCAGTTCCCCGCACAAACTGGGAACATCGTCGAGAGAGCCATGGCCAGATCCTCAAAGTTACATATTACCTCCCTCACTCTTGCCGTCCACTACCCTGCAGCAAAGAGAGCGCCAACTCGCGCCCCCTTTCCCCGCTGCATTGATGGGATTTCAAGTTAGGTGCGAGAGAGCCGGCATGTCTGGTTACCGGCTCGAGGTCTGCGTATGTATGTGTGTGGGTAGGTACTGTGTAATACACTCTACTCATACGGCTTCCGATCTGCAGTCAGCCAGGCACTCATTCGACACCAGTGCGTGTTTACCCCTTCTTGGTTCCATTTGGAATACTTGGTGAGTAACTCCACCTCGTGCCGTCTCACAGGCTCTCATTAACCCGTCTGCTTGATAGTGTCTGGCTTGTAAGCCCTCCCAGATAACCCACTCGGTCCCTGCCTGCCAATCTGGGCACCGACTCGCAGTGCTTCTATGGCCTTCATTTATCCTGGAATTCTTATCCAGGCACACCTCTACCTCTTCAGCGGACGTCTGTCACATATGATATGCTATATGGATCTTCAAAGCATCGCTGGTCACCTGCTGGCTTTGACAAGCTGAGCCCTAGACCCCAAGGTGCGACCCGCTCCGGGCAGCGTTTGGATGGTTGTTCAAGCACATGCTCCCTTCAGCCTATACAACACATCGAGCGGTGTAGGGACACGGGAAGCATCTTGTTTCCTCTTTTTATTCCTTTTCGTTTCTTCCCGCTTCCCATTATTCGGTCCAAGCAAGTCCCAACGACAAGCAACCCATCCTGCCGCAGATTTCATCACGGCTCGGTATCCATGTACCCGTTTCTCTGAGGGTAGCTGCGTTGTGACACTCCTCGGCGTCAGCGCCACAACGTGGGGTGTCGGGTGTTCGAAGGCTTTGGAGAGAAACAAATGGCCTTGGTGCCATTCTGGAGGCTCTGATCATCCCCACCCAGTTGGCTTGCCATTTCTGTCAGTTGTGTCCTGGAGCATAAGCACACCCTGTCTTGATAAGAAGACTCCCTTTTGTGGACGCCACACCCTCTTTGCCACTCTGTTCTTCTCTTTTTCACTAGCAGAATACTGCAGAGGTGCCTTGGCCAAAAAGGAAGTTGTCTTCGGGACTTGGCTGGTCTGAATGGGGCCGGATTCGGTACCACGACGGGAATTCTCTGGTTCTTGAGGCCGGTGGAGAAGCATCTTGTCCAATGGCGATCCCATTTCATGGTGCAACCGCTGACTGACCGACCACACAAACCTGCCAACTAGTCCAGGCTCATCCGGCCACGACGGCTATAAGAGCAGGACATCAATAGCAGACGATGAAGTGGTCCAGCGCTCCCAACGTTGGTGCCACACAGTGTGTGCCGATCTCGGTTTTCATAGGCCGAGAAAGCATCTATCCTGGTCGTTAGGATCACGCGCAGTGAGCGTCACCCCCTTCACAAATACAAGAAGCTTCAAGATGGTGGGCCTGGGTGTGAAATGGGTGCTTAGAACGCGGGGAAATCATGCCGCCTGCCCCGAAGACGAGGCCATAACGAAGACCATGCAGCGGAGGACCCACGAAAACGATGAGCGAGAAGAATTGCTTGATCCGGGCTGGAAAGCAACAGCCGTGAAAGGAGGCAGGTCGACAAGCGCGGGAGGCTCCTACCCAACAGAACCCATACTTTGGGCCGGCCCAGAGGTCCCACTCTATCCCACTCTCTGTGTACGTCAGGCTTGGTTGGCTTTGAGCAGACCCTTCTCGCTCATGAATACCGAATAGAGAACAAAATGAAAATGTTGAATTGATTCAGTGGTTGAGCTCGGTGACTGACCAAGATGATAGCCCCGAAAGTCATGCGAGTGTGGCCATGTACGTATCTGATTGAGAAACACAACTGGCCTGGCCTTTCGTTACCTGGGAGGACAGCAACGATGGTTGGAGTGTTTGCCGTTGCAAAATCCGTCACCTGTGTATGGACCTAGTCATCACCTCTCTTAGCTGTGTGCAAACGGGGCGGGTGCTCCCTGAGGCACATCTCTCCCAGACTTTCGAAAGTTTGGCTTACTCCTCTCTGGCGATATTGCACCTTATCAACTGGCCTTATCGGTTCAACGTTTGGTTTTGCCAACTGCAAGGAACAGGCTCACCTAACCCTCTATTTATAAAGCTTTTAAGACTACGCTTTCACCGTTATTGTCATATGGGTAGCTGAGAATATCTCGATTTTTGGGACCATCAATACCACATTTTCGGCCATCGCGCGGTTGTTTGTGTAGCGGCGAATATGATGAAGCCAATGAAGCCTATCTCACATAAGCAATTCATCATTGTCGGCAAGTTCCTCGCTCTTTTACTCGACATGATGCTCTAGGCTGGTGAAAAGTCTGTTGAGCATCTACCGAGTCCGTGCGTGCTACTGATCTTCGGATTTGGAGCAACCTATTCGGGAAGCACAGATCTGCATGAACGCAAAGCGCCCAGACTGAACGCACAGATGCCACACCATGACTACAACCGAACTCTTGTGTCTGACGAAAAGAAACTTCCAGAAGCTTGATGATCACCCATCGCCGGGGATCAGGTTGAACGGCATGAAAGACCGCCGAAGAGATGGTACGTCTACGACATACAGTTGGGCATGGGAGGTCGTGCCACCCCCTGGCCGACGATTTACAATCATGACTACCTTGCTGAAGATCACACAGATTTGTCTTGATAACGATTCACTTACACTACACACATACTACTTACAACGGCCTTGCGGAGAATTAGTGTACCACATCGCCTAGCTAGCGAGCTGAGATCATCATACGCATACTACCCGATTAGAAATCAACAGTCAGTTGGCTTCTCCGTTTTCAGCCTCATGATCAGTTCAGGACGAGTCGATTTCCCCAACTGGGCCTTGTACACAGACACTCTCCCAACAAAGTCTACTTCGGGACCCCACGATCGACACCTCGAAACTGGAGACTACTTGACAACAGACACAGTCGCTGGGCAGTGAGTTCTGAGCACTCTCGGAATGCTACTCGCCATTCTCGCCGGAAGAAGTTGGCAACCAGATCACCTTCACATATTCCTTCGGTCCGGTGAAGCGAGCACAATAGGACACGGCTTTCTCACGAACCGAAACAGGAAGATGGGTACACACAAACAAATCAGCCCAAGCCAAATTCGAGTCTGGGGGATGTGTCCCGAGCCCGAGGCCAAACCTGAAGCAGCATAACTTTGGCAATACCACTCTCCTGCTTGGTGCACGATGAGCCAGTTGGTATTCACTCTGCCGGTTGTGTTCAGTTTTCGTTCGCCCGGATCTTCCCCTCATATCCTCGCGGTCAGACTTGTTGAAACAAGAATTTGTTCGTGAGCTTCGTCACATCAACCCACTGTTAGTGAATCATGGGCAGTCACTGATCGGTCGATAGATATCGAAACACTCACCCACCCGCCCGCCCGTGAACCAACAACCTACGGTTAGATAACACATCACGAAACCACGATCACGAAGACTAGAAACAAAACACGGACCCCCCCTCCCCCAAGGCATTTACTGGGACTGCTTTTGACGTCGTCGCTTTTTCTCTCTGAGGGAGCCACTAGGAAGCTATGATTCAGTTCTGTCACCTTCTCCCTCTTACCACAACCGAGTCCCATGAAACCCGAACCTTCCCGAAGAGGCCTCATGAGAAGAGGAATTTCGGCCATTTTGAGACCGCCACCATGCTCAAAGTGTTGAACCCAGACACTTCAGGCAGGAGGGCGGAGACACATTGGGTAATACACTGGCGCACGACTTCAACCCAGTACTGAAAGGGGAAAGGGGAAAGGGGACGAGAAAAACAAGAAACAAAACGAGCGTCATCGACAGCTACAACACTAACCAGACGCACCCTAAACCCGAATCACGATAATGGCGATGACGCAACGAGAAGACACAGCTGTGTGCGGTGCTATTGGTAGGAATGGGGGGTAGATGATATAGTGACTTGACTGACTTGTGGAAGAAGCAGGTGGAGTACTTACGATGGCATAGGAGACATGATATTGAACAGCAACGTTTACAACAACCAAAGTAATCAACTGCCTGGTTCCTTCTTACTTGTATAGCTTGTTCTCTGACCGCTTGATCGCACACGCTTCACAACCGCCCCGGATGGCGGGACGCGTCTTCAAGGTTTAATCATATCCATTTTAAGACGACGCCACCCCGTCACCAAATACAGGAGAGAACAGTCCCAGTTTTCCCCGCACCTTTTTCGTGGCGTGGTAGCATACTGGTTATTGTATCCCCAGTCAGAGCGAAGTTGGGCCTAGGTTTAACTCCTGGCCCGCCACGAGCGTTTTTTGTGTCTTTACATCGTTGCTTTGCTTTTGTATGATATCCTTTTTCTTCATATTTTGAAGACACCAGCAATGATAATACAGCTAATCAAATATGCTATTCTAACCCCCCCCAACCCCCCCAGCCTCCTTTTCCCAAAACTACGCTCAACAATCTTCCCTTGCCCTTACCAACTCTCAAGTCGTCATCACCCACACCATGATAGATATTAAATTTCCCAGCCCTAATCACTCCCTCACCCATCCAGTCACACGGAACTGGGAAACTAGGTAACCAAAACACACACACAAGTTCACCCCCCTTCCCTGTCTGACTAGAGTACATACCTACTTAGCCAAATTTTGCTCTGGACGGTTTAATTTCACGGACCTCGCTCGGTTTGGATGTAATTAATATATATTTGGGCCAGATTTAAAGGTTGGCCGAAGGTAATCGTTGAGGGAGAGATAAGGCGGATATCTCGCAGTCATTGTATTGGAACTCATTCCATCTGTTTTTGTCCTGTTTCGTTGGTTGCATTCTTTTGTGGAGTTACCTGTGGCGCAAGAAAGATGCTGTCCAGGCAAATACAACATCTCCCCTTCCCATCTCATTTCACTCAAAATCGACACTGCACCAAGACTTCTATGTTATATAATTTCCATATGTATCTCTTGCTTCTTATTCCTACTCTCGCCACCCGAGTATATTTGCCCCCAAGTCACCGACCGATAAAGAATGTTATTACCCTTTTTCTGTCTCCCTCAAAAATCTCCACAACATATTGGAACCTCCCAAAACAAAGACAAAATATCAAGAAAGATTCCGTCTTCTCCCCCCCCCCCCCTTTTCCCCAAACCTCCTCCAAAAAGGACAAGAAAGAAATAGAAGAGTATTCCCCGGGATATCACTTTGTTGTTGTTGTTATTGTTATTGTTGTTGTTGTTGTAGTAGTACGTAGGCACAGCACTCGTCAGTCAGCTCATCGCCATCAGCACCTGCTGTCCTGCCTGTTTCCCCATTTCCCCAACCGCAATACCATCTGAAAGTCAAGACAAAAAGGAAGAAAAAAAGATCAACGCCATGCTTAAAATTTGCTCTTTCCTCACCATGCCTTGCCTGCCTTTTTGTATGTGTTGCTGTTGAGTTGACATAATGAAAAATCTTCTAGAGTGTAATGTGTACCTAAGTACGTTGTCGTATATGTCGCGACAGCCATGGATATGAGAAATTCAAATCAAGAATCTGCAAGTTTAGCAAAATGCTTCGACCAAATCCACCCCACCGTCCCCCGTGGATCGTCCTGGTTTCTTGCCAGCCACAACTCTCCCTTTTCAGCGATGACATCAAAGATCTATTTGCCACATTCATTAGTATTTTGATCAATGCAGCAAAACGAAAGAAGAAAAAAGACAAGAAAAGAAAAAAAGGAAGCATACTTCGCCAGCCTGGTACGTCAAATAAGGGTACCCAGCCTCCATCTTCGAAGTCTCAATGTGAAACTCAAACAGCGAAGCCGCCAGCCAAAGCACTCTATACCCGCTGTCATCACGACTTCGCTGCGTGCTCGATGCCCGTGACATCATCTGGGGAGGGTAAAAGTCTTCGGCATCATCGGGTGGCAGCGCAGAGTGGAACAATCCCGATAGACGTCTTGTATCACCAGTATTATTACTCGGGCCGGGATAAGCCGAGCTGTTGAATGTCGAGTTCGAATCCCGCCTGCTTGGCCCTCCTGCCATGGCCGAGGTCATGACGGTAGACTCTGTGCTCTGCCTCGGAAGGCTATTCGAGTCAAAGCTCCGTCCTGTACCTGGACGCGTCGGTAGACCCACTGCTGACCTCGAAGTTGGATCCGAAGTGATTGGTGAGTTGGAGCTGACCCGGGCGTGGCTCCCATTGATACCAGAGTAGTAGTCTCGGTAGTAATGGGCAGGGCTAGGGAGCGCACTGCTTGCGGGCGAGAGGCTGAACTGGCCACTGTTTCGTCTCACAAAGTCCGGAGTTGGCAACGTGGGGGCGTGTTCGCTATTGATGGACAATCCCCTGGAACGAGTTGGTTGGAGGTCGCCCGGCCGGGACTTTGTCCTTGAGAGCAGCGAGAAACTATCGCCGTCGGTTGTTGAGTGAGAAAACCTAGGTCTGAGCGTAGGATTCAAGATGGCAAGTGACATGGCCCTCTCTTCTTGCAGCGCAAATTCTCGTTGGAATCCCGACACAATTTCCGACACCTCCGGAACATGGCTCGAATCTTGGAGAGGCGTCTTGACCTTGTCCTGCCACATCTTATACCAGGCCGTTTGGATGCTGATAAACTTGCCAAGACAAATGTTGCCAATCTTGGCGGTCATGGCAGAAAGCTTCGGCAGTTCTTTCTTCAGTGTCTCATTCAGAGCCTCATATTGCTCCACGAGCTCTGTCAGCTGCTTATCCACCTTCTTCCCGTTGGCCTTGAGCTGGGCAAACTTCTCATAGTCAAGGCGGCGCTTAGCTCTTTTCTTCATGGCCAGTCCAGGGTTGCCGTAGCACTTGATCACCTGCTCAAAGGGCTCAATGACGTGTTTTCGGACATCAGAAAGCTTTTGGACGTTAGCGACTCCAATCTTCTTCAGTCCGAAGCTCAAGGTGGATAACTCACATGTCGTTCCAACGCAATCTTCTCAATGTCCCTCATTGAGACATTAAATTGAACCCATTTGCTTTCGATGTGAGCATAGTCCCTCGATGGCTGCAGCCGCATCACCAGCTCCATTGACGAGAGATACTGGAGGAACTCATGCACATATGTCGACACATTCCTAGTGTAGTACTCAACGTCTCTCAGAACCACCTGAAGACGAAGATAGTCGTCGCCGAACTGCTGCTGCAGCTTCTTGTACTCCTCGTCCTCTGCCGTTTTGGGACTCGTCGCCTGGAGCTTATCAACCCGCTTTCCAAAAGTTCTCGTTATTTTAGTTTTGACGTCCGAGTCTTTGCGCTTTCTATTGCCGACAATCTGTCCAACCATCTCATGGTTCTTCTTGGACTTGTTGATCTCGTCAATGGCGTCAATGACAGCCAACCGCGCAGCAATCAACGGTTCCCTGTCCGGATGGTCTGCCGGCGTGTATTTAAGCAGATGTGTGATGATGTCCGGATACTTTGTGATGCGTTGCATGGGTTTCACCAGCAGCGAGTCCAAATTCCACGCAGATGTCAGCTCCTTGGCGACCTCGTTACACTCGTTGAGCCAGAGCATGACGCCCTCGTCTTCTTGAATCTGCACAAGGCGCTTGGAGGATTGGTCGCTGGATCGTAGGTACACCTCGTGCACGGCCTTTAGTTGCTCGATACTCTTTGAAAATACTGGTCCAACAGACGTGAGACGGTCCTTCTCGTCGTCCAGTTCCGGCTTTGCCGAAGAAGTTACCGAGTTGAGAGTTGCCGAGTCAGAATCCTTCAGCGAAGGAGCAGCCGAAGGGGTAAGAATCGGTGATCTCCTGGCTTTTGGTGTGTACACTGTGGATGCTCCCTCCTTGAACTCGGCAACAAACGCGGCATGAAAAGCAATGATCTCATCCGTGTTCCTAAAGATCAGCTTAATCGTCTTGCTGTCCAGGTTGGGGCAGGCTTCGGCAGTCCCCTTGTAAATTTCCTCAACCACGCTCATATCTCTGACAAACGCATCCTCGGTGTCGATCAATTCCCGGATCACCAGTTGACGCTGCCGCAGCCTTTTTTGTTCTTCCTGATCCTCAGCCGATAGTGATGGTCTCTCCAAGATAGACTCGTTAAGTGTTTCAGTGTCATTAATTGAAGTATTAGACCGGTCGAAAGTTTCGAAAGTGACTTGCGACCCAGAATCCGGAGACAGAACCTCGGACTGTGGCCGTGACTCTTGTTGAGGATGCAGAAAACTCGTTGGCCTTGTTTCTTGCCCGTACAAAGACGTCTCTCGCTCATCGTCGACAAACTCAAAGGACGGAGGTGGTGGTGGTTGGCGCTGTGGACGTGCAGCCACGTTTTCTTCTTGCGGCTGTGGCACATCCTCATCGCATTCTTCTGTCTGGCACTCTTCTTCATCAACAACATTTCCTGTTCCCTTCTCAGAGGTCGAGAGCTGGTAGTCGCGACTCTCCTGTTCATCCAACATCGGCGGAGTGGCGGCACCGGACCTGTGAAGTGGCGACTTTTCTGGGCTGTGGGATGTAAACTCTCCCGAACCGGAATCATGAACGCTGAAATCACCAGGCGTGGGTAGCAATGCAGACGATCCTCCTTGTTGGCTATCGAATCCAAGAGACTGCTGGGAATATGAGCTCTGTAAGCCCGCATTCTGGTCATCGCTCCCAAACGAGAAATCGGTCCAGGCAGAATTCTGGCTGAGACGGTTCCCAGGCGCCAGCAGCGAAGGGACAGTCAAACTGTGCAGTGTGTTTGGCGTCTTTTCATACTCTGCCAGCGCTGGCTGCGTGTCAAAAGGAGTCCCAGATTCTGGCGACGTACATGTTGAATCACGCAATGATGCCACATTGTCACTCAAGCGCGGACCGACGTAGAAGTCTTCCAGCCGGTCCAGCTTGTCAAGCACAATTCTAGACTCCTCAAATCGCACCACATCGTCTAGGTGTGAAGTTTCCGGGGCCTCAATCGCCACATTGCCGGCCATCTGTCGCTCATCCTGTTGAGGCAGATCCGCTGCCGGCATGGCAACACGAGGCGGGCCCTGGTGCAACGGCCGGAAATCATTTTCTGGGCCGAGAATCGTGACAGTTGTTTCGTAGCTATCGGAGGTAAATGTGTATGGTCGGGGCACGTATTCGTCGTCGTCCTGGATCGGCGCAGCGACGGAGGTAGGTTCCGGCTGGAAGTCAGTGCGTGTTGGTGTTAGCTGGGGAGACATTTGGGGCTCCATAGACGTGTCAAGCGAGATTTTTATGGATACACTGTCGTCATCAACGTCCTCATCCTCATCAAACGGATATTGGTAGGATGCTTTCTTGTGTAATACTGGAACCATAGTTTGCTCGACTGGTGGGCTAGAAGTTTCATGTTGAAAGCTTTCTGGCACAAAGGTGGATTGCGTGAGGCCAGGCATTGTCATGCCCAGTGCTTCATCTATGGCGGCTGTGCTTTCCTCCCTTTCCGGCTCGGGCTGGTCATCGATTTCGAATTCAGTGGTTGCGGTGCTTACTGAACACGCAGACAGTGGCTCTTCCTCCGGTTCCAGCCGAGAAGATCCAACATTGGGAAAACTGCCAGGTATTTCCAACCTCAGAGGTTCCATTGGAGCCGGTGTAGCTGGCGCTGCGGGTACAGACGGCACTTGAACATCTCCAGCTGGCGGTTGCATATATGGTGATGATGCGTCTTTCTCGATCCCAATCTCCACAAATCTCAAGTTTTCGGCCGATCGGGCTGGTCTCATGGCCGCGGCGGCAGCAGCAGCAGCAGCATTGGCGACGGCAGCCATCGTGGCCGCTTCCGCCTCCAGCTTGATCTTGGCCACCACCTCCAGCTCCCTTTTCCTTTTGTCAGCAGCAGCCTGCCTCGCCTCTTTCGCCTGGCTGTCCCGGATGGACTTGCTGTACGCCAATTTGATAGTCTCACGGCGCTGTGCAAAATCAATGGGCCCGACAGAGAGCTTGCGCCTTCGTGTACCTGAGCCTTCTGCTTTTGAAGTGGGCCGCAAAGCTTGTCTCTGGGGTGACGCACCTCGTTCCCGTTCTACGGCCCGCATTCTGGATGCTGCTGTCGTGGCCGTCGCAACGGATTGCCGTGGACGCGAGCTGCGAAGGCTGGGTGACAACTTCGGAGCAGGAATGGCAACATGGGCATTCAGCCGGCTGCCAGTAGTCGTGATACTCGAAGGCGGGCCTTTACGAGCTGTTGGTGTTTTGATCAGGGGCGTTGAAACCGACGAAGTGGTCGTCGGCGTCCTTGACCGGCTGGACGGCACATGCTGCCGAGATGTTCTTCCACTAGCAGCTGCGTACTTGAGCGAAGGAGAGTTCGAACGGGTTGAGGCGGGGCTGTCACTCTGATGACTGATCTTCTTAACCATGATAGGGAGACGGGAGGTTGGGGAAGTGGGCGAAGTAGGTGATATTGGCGAGGTCACGGCGGATTCATTGGTGAATTGACGGCTCATTCCCAACTTCGATCCAGCAAAGTCGCTCTGGGCTCGGTTATGGTTCTTGGGTATACTCGTATTAACGCTTGGATGATCGGGAGCCTGGTGGTCGCTTGGTGCGACCGCACGGTACCAGTCGGTTGGTGACGGAGGCTCGATATCTGGGTCTGATAAACTTCGCATTTGTAGCCTGGAATGGTGAATACTGGACTCGGATGTCCTCCGTGGCCGGACATGTTCTATGCCAAAGCCGACAGTGGCCGAGTCGTTGTGCTCTGGTAGTATCTCGCCAAACAAGAGGCCAGGCTGGCGGGAGAGGCCTGGTTCCGGTCCTTTGGGCACTGCAGGAATCCTCGGTGAAGCATGGTTGTTTGGTTTGGACGGTTGTGAATGTGTAGAGGTTGCCGTACGAGGTCGACTAATCCTGCTTGCGAATGACTGTTGATCATCGGTCGGTCGTTGTGTTCCCCGAGTAGCAGATGTTCCCCGGACACTAGATGTCCCCCTGCTGGAACCATAGGCCGCCGAACTGCTCCCCGTGCCAGTAGCCCTTCCATTGGTGCTGCTGGATGACTTGGGCAGTGGCTTGCGAGCCGCTGCCCCGGGCTGTGTGGCGGTCTGGTCAAACTTCTTTTTCATCTCCTTTACACTCGTCGGAAAAGAGTTGGCTGCTTTAGAAGAACGGTCGTCGACGGGGTTCGAGACGGCACGCTGACTCGGTCGAAGAGCATTGCGGTTTGTGGGGAGCCCCGAAGGCTTCGATGCCGTTCCGTTACCATTCGAGCGCGCGGAGGACGTCTGGCGAGAGCTGGAGGAAGCCTGGGCCATGGGATCTATGGTTTGCGGGGTCTCATTCCTGGGCTGCGCACCTTGGTAGCTGCGGTAAAAATCGTCGGGATCTAACGAGTCGTCAAGGGAATCATGGGCAGCGGAATTGGCAGCAAACGCCTGGAGGTTCGAGGCTGCGGCATGCGAGGCAAGGGGGGGTATTTGGCCGCCGGGTCGGGGGTCCAGGTCTCGGTCGAGATCGGCCCCGGGATGGAAGTGGTGTTCGTAGGGGTCGTAGGAATGGTGGTGGTATTCGTAGAGCTGATGGTGATGCTGGGGGGTGTGCTGTTGGTGGTGGTGGTGGTGGTGGTGTTTGAAGAGCTGGCCAGGGCGCGAAGCAGGCGCCTCCTCTCCAAGACTACCATCGTCCATGGTCTCCTCGCTCCCATTACTGTCGGGTCGTTTGACCAGTGGTGGAGGTCCGTAAGGTTACGTCGTGGACGGCGTGCATGCAAACGCTCCGTCCGCGACTGGCTCTGCGGAATTCAGTGATCATCGAGATCCATCGTCCATGTGGGCAACCTGGAACTGGCAGTGACTGGGGCAACTGGTAATAACTGGGGGCAGAGGATGTCGGGGCTCGTTGAGGTTGATGTGCTGGCGAGCGCGAGGATTGGCTGTCTGCACAAGCGACCGGGGACAGCCCTGGGTGAACGAAACACCTCCCATCAACACCAGGTCCGGGCTCCACCTCCAGAGTACATAAAAAGTACCAGGCAAACGCTTCACTGCATCGAACACTAGCCGCCCCGCTAACCAGATACCAGCGTCAGTGCGTTATCCGTACTTCTGCTCTGTGCAATTACGGCGCCTTTCGGGCAACGACCTATGGACTATCAATGAGACGACAGAGACGGGACGACACATGTATGCTCATGTCCTGTGCCATCGCCAGAATCCGAGTCCTCTCTTTTTTGCTCTTCTCCTTGATGCGAGGTGGCATCCCGAAGCATACCCTTGAAATGAAAAGTTTGCCAGTTTTTTTCTCTTTTTCTTTTTGGAAAAGAATGTTGCAGTCGGTACATAACCAACCTGCATCAGCAACAGGGACAAGCCGCCTCGCGATGTCAGCTTGAGGGAAGTTGGAGGGGCGTTGGTGGATGACAAGAAAGTCTTGGAATTACCCAGGCTATCGGTAAGGTTTTTCTTCTACCCGGACCCCCTGTAGGTGTACCTAGACATCCAATACAACTTACCAACTGCCCGTTTGGGGCTCAGGCTGTTGTGCTGACCCTCCGTGGTTGCTCTATTCCCAAGTCACGGAACTAAGAAACGGTGTTGCTGTTGCTGTATTGCTGCTCGGAAAGCGGGGGCATCCATCATGATCGTGTAATTGTCCGTGCTAGCAACCTGTCTCAACGGTCCAGTGGGCACAGGGCAGGGTGTTTGTGGCGGGTTTTCGGCCGATTGTGTGCAAGATACATACTTGGCACCGGCATCCGAACCTCGTTGCTGTTTTTTTTCTTTTTTCCCTCACCCGAACCCTCCTCAGTCTCGATGTTATGTGTGGCTTGTAATATGTTAGTTGACTGTGGATGGACGAGCGTACATGTGAGAGAAGGCCCCCTCCACTCCCCCCAGGGTTCTGATGCCCGCAGCTCAGCGGGGTTGGACATCTCCATGAAAATGATGAATTCGAGCCAACAGAACCCAGCGAATCGCTGCTCCTGGAGGGACAGGCATGAATACCGTCGACTCTGTGTAGCTGCCCAATGACGCACTGTTCGACCACCTGTGCCGCCAAGATAGCCTTAGGTGACTGCCCGACCCTGAGCTTGGCCAGCTGTGTCTGGCCGCCAAGCTTGAACTCTCTGTACTCCCGGAGCCCCGACTCGAGACTTGAGACTTGAGCAGGTGTGGCGTGGGATCTCAAAGTGAGAAGAAACCAATACATCCAGCTCAAAGTAAAAGTATTTCAGGTTGCAGGTAGAAGAGAAGCAATGACTTGTCGCAGACCGTTTGAGGCTTGAGCCACACGCCGACACGCGCCGACGCGACGCCAGTCACACAACGTCTTGAACACCAGGAACCAGTGCCGCTCGCCCGCTTCGGTATTAATTGTCGCTCTTCGACTTTTCGTGACTCTCCCACGCGCCGCATATCCAATCACCGAACCGGAACACGTCCCTTTTCTCCCACTCAGCCCGGCCTACTTCCCCGGCCCGCCCACGACACCACCACTCCCTTCAGCAGATTATCTCGAATCCTGAATTCTGCGAACCCAGGATCCAATCAGTCACCAGCACATGTTTGGCCGTTGCTGGTTGGTCCTGATCTCTCACTGCAAAAAGAAGCCGTTATCTAATCCCATCAGAAATGCCTTGACTGCCTAGGAACTCGAATCATGGCGACTGTCATTGCATCGAGACCGGCCCAAGGGAAGAGGAGTCAGGACAATGGCGGCGAACTAAATCGCAACGGCTCTACTGATCGTCCTGCAAAACACCAGAAGACCGGGCATGAACCACTATGCGATGCCGTTGTTAAGCATGTGTTGCTGAGTCAGTACTATTCTGAGTCACAAACGCTGCGACAGTACGCCCTGTCAAAGCTGCCAATATCTTCACGCATCCGGCGCAAAAAAATCGCAACAGTCGGACTTGCTACCTCTGCTGCTCAGAAACCGCTGACCGAAGAGGAGACTGTCCTGGGAGAGCTTCTGGACACAACGCTTATTGCTTGGCGCCACGATGCCACCGAGAGACAAAACGACTACCGCTGGGAGAAATGGATTGGCTTCTCTCAAAAGGGAGGTGAGTCCTACGTGACTCTGTCAGAGGGACTTAGAGGGTCCATATATTCGCAAGCGGAGGTAAGTCATGGAGAGTAGGCTCTCGCGTAGTCCAAAAACTTACACGACCGTATGTCAAAGATTGTGGATTTTGTTGTTTGGCTTCTTTTTTCTCAGTATGAGGGCGTTGACCGGCTGAAGCATCTCTTATGCGACGGCTTTCGGAAAAGTGTGAATGAGAATGCCCGTCCAAAGGACACGGCCGCCCCCAACAAGCCCATTCCGGGGCTCTTTGCAATAGAACGCAACCAGCAAGTAGAAGCCCTCAAGGAGAAACCATGGCCTCAGCTTCTCATGCTGTTAGGCAAAGAAGGCGAGCGCATCATGATCGACCTGCTTGTTGACTGTGCCATTTTTCGGGCTGTGAAAGCAGGCAAGGGGAACATGCAACAGCTTTGTGGAGTTCCCATTTCAGAACTGAGTCCTTTGGAGGCCAAACCCATTGGCAAAGGGAACCCCGTGCGCCCATCCGAAATCTCTTTTGTCAGAAGCCGGATGCTGTATGCCAGAGCTGCACTCAATGCCCGCGGCGTTGTCCACTTTGGCTTACGTCACATTCGTGAGTGGCCCCCTTTTACCCCTATTTGAGGGGGTTGCCAAGAGAAAACTAACCCCCTGAGTTTTGTTTAGATGTGTTGAACAGGTTCCCATATAAGGCGCCTACGCCCACAGAACAGCATGCCAACCATGAGAATGCTGTGCATATATTGATGTACATGTTCCCCCGTCAATTTGGCTTGCATAATCCATTTACGTCGGTCGTGGACCGCCAAAAGACAACGCAAAAGCTCCAGGACTACACCCTTCGCGAAGAGGAGATAGCCGAGAGGTTTACAAAGTTGGATTCAAACGGAAAGCCTATCAAGCACGTCCCCAAGAGACTCAGAGGAAAACTCCAGCATCTTGTTGAGCGACTTCAGATTCTCCACGGCCGCTGCGCGTATGCAGAAATGATGAAACATTATTGCCCAGTAAGTCTCGCATATGATCGAAAGCGAACGTAATCTCATGCTTGCAGGTCCCTGGCCTGACTGAAAGCCGTAAGAAGGCATCCCTTGCCATGGAAAAGCCTCTGGTTTCATCGTCAAAACCACCTGGCAAAACTTCCAGAGGCAAGAAGAAGTCCCGGCAAAACGCAGCTTCTGAATGGAACCTGGAGTACACGTCTCTCGCGGAGCTAGCAACCCCAACCTCTGCAGCCTCAGCTTTTTGCCAGGCTGTGCTGTCCAAGGTTATCCCCAATGACTTCTGGGGTCAAGGGGAGATCCAGGAGCATAACAAGGCCTGCTTTCTCAAAAAGGTCCATGAGTTTATTCATCTGCGGCGGTTCGAGAGTATGTGTCTGCATGAGGTTATGCAGGGGATGAAGGCAGAAAACTCCACTCTATACCTCTACATGCAAATATGCTGACTGCTCTCCAGATCCAAGATATCGACTGGCTCGCACCCCCTGGACTAGGCAAGCAGAAATGCTCACAGCCAGACCTGCAAAAACGGACCGAAATCTTCTACGAGTTTCTCTACTACTTGTTCGATTCGTTTTTGATACCCTTTATTCGGAGCAATTTCTATGTTACCGATTCCAGTGTCGACAAGTACTGTCTGTTTTTCTATCGTCATGACGTCTGGCGGTATGTTGCCGAACCTGCCATGGCTGCGCTCAAGACCAAGATGTTCGAGGAGGTCAAATCAGATGATGCTTTACAGATCTTGGACTCCCGAAAGCTTGGCCTTGCCCACCTTCGGCTGGTTCCCAAGGAGACCAACATGAGACCCCTCATGAATTTGTCGCGTCGGACTCTGCGGCCAGGACGAAAGAGAGGGTTGGACTACAGCATTAACACCAACCTAGGGCCAGTGAATTCGGTCCTCAAGTTAGAAAGAGTATGTTAGTTTATGCTAAACAGTAGACATGTTAACTAACGGGAGGATAGACACGAAATGTCGAGCGCTTAGGATCGTCCCTGTTCTCAGTCAGCGACATCTACCCGCGCATCAAGGCATTCAAAGCCTCGCTCGGTGAAGAAAACCACAAGTTTTACTTTGCCAAGGTAGACGTCACAGCAGCCTACGACACCATTCCCCAGGACGCCATGATCAGATTAATGCGGCAAATTCCCAAGCAGGGTTGGTACAAAATCAAGAAGCATGCCGAAGTCAGTCCACTGGAAATGGTCCTCGGCAAAGGAAGCACAGCGAAAGCAGCAAAACACTGGCCCTCCGTCGCCCAACCAAACAAAAATCCCCTACCCTTCGCCCAATTCATCGAAACCATTCTCGCCCCCAACAAGAAAGACACCATCTTCGTCGACCGCTCCGACGCCCAGAAAACCCACAACACCCGTGACTTGCTGTCCCTAACCGCCTCCCACATAAAGGACAACGTCATTCGCATAGGCAAGAAGTACTACCGCCAAAAATCCGGCATCCCCCAAGGCTCTGTCATCTCTTCCGCCCTGTGCAATTACTTCTACGCCGATCTCGAGAGGACCCACCTCTCCTTTTTGTTTCCCGATGACAGCAGCAGCAGAAACGACAGTCTTCTGCTCCGGCTGATAGACGACTTCCTCCTCATCACCACCTCCCTCCCCAAGGCCACTCAATTCATCCAGAAAATGCACTCCAGCCTCCCCAGCCACGGGGTGAACGTCAACCCTTCCAAGTCCCTTGTCAATTTCCCTGTTGCCATCAACAATGTACTATCCGTACCAACCTTGAAAAGCAAGGGCGAAAATAATAACCTCTTCCCCTACTGCGGCCTCTTCATCAACACCAAAACCCTCGAGATATCAAAAGACAACTCGAGCATCACCGGCACACCCAATCTAGTATTCAACTCCCTGACAGTAGAGCACACCCGCTGCCCAGGCCGCAACTTCACCCGCAAGGTCCTCGCCTCCTTCAAGATCCAATCCAGCCCCCACCTCTTCGACACCGCCCTCAACGCCCGGGAAACCGTCCTCTCGAACGCGTTCACTGCCTTTGGGGTTTGTGCGCAAAAGATGTGGGCTTATGGGAGGTGCATGGGGAAGAACAAACAGCCTGGCTCGAGGCTTATCAAAGGTATTCACAACATTCCCCTTTTCGGTTGCCAGAAATCCCTTGCCGCCTGATAATGTGCCTTCTTTCTGCGAGAAAAAAAGAAAGCTGACCTGGCAAAACGCGGTAACAGACACCATAAAATCACTCATAGACGTCGTATTTTTGCTGTTGACGAGCAAAAGCAGGAAGGAGAGGTGGCCAGGGTATGAGTGTAAGGTGACGAGGGGTGAGGTGACATGGTAAGTTCTCTTTGTCATCAAAAGTATTTCGGTGTCGCTGACAAAAAAAAAGGCTGGTCATGGTCGCGTTTCGGAAGGTTCTTGTCAAGAAGCAGACTGCCTACAAAGAGGTGGTGGCTTGGCTGCAGGAGGAGACGGTCAAGTTGTCCAAGGGAGGAGGTAAAAAAGGGGTTGATGATGTTGCGGCTTTGGTGAGGGTTGTCAAAGGTTGTCAAGATTTGAGATGATGATCACCGTACATACGATCAAATATCTCAGATTGGGTCGGCTAGAAACAGAACAAGGGAGAACATGTGATGAGAAGAGTAGTGGTGGCTGCTTGATAATGTATCTCTTGAGAGTTGTGGTATATCTATCGAAGTAGTCGTCACAAAAAGCAACATTGATAAATCACACCATCGCTCGCCTGATCTGGATGCCCCGAATCTATAAGTATACAGCCACCACCCGTTCCAAGTGTATTTTTTGTAAATTCCATTGCCCCTTTACATCATTACACCATTACACCTTTCTCCCTTTTGAACCTCAACACGTTCACGCCTTCTATCCTTTATCCCTAAAACCTAAACCCACTCTCCCACCACCTTCCTTCAGGCCCCCACCACCACCTCGGCCCATACTCCTCATCCAGTCTCCACACGTTCCTATTATTCCCTCCCAGCAAATTCCCATACCCCAGCACCTTCACCAGCCACCTCACCGGCGAGAACGGCACAGGCTCAAACAGCCAAATCCCCGCCCTGCTCATATCATCAACAAGCCCCCAGCCCGTGAAATGAAGCCACACAGCCACCACCACCAAGTTCCCTACCCTCCTCCACTTCGCCGAAAACGTCCTGTTGATGAGCGCCCTAAAACACTCACAAACAAACCCCTGAACCAGCACTCCGACACCCTGCGAAACAAAAAACAGAATCGGCGTCCAAAACCTCGTCGTAGGACTCGTAGACGTCAACCCCCCACAAGCATGCATCAGTCCCGACAGGAAAAATGCAATCAACACCGTTACAACCATCTTCCCCCTCGTCGGCTTCTTCTTCCTCCGTCTCTTCTTGTCATTATCATCATCATCCCCATTTTCCTCCCCATTAACCACCCCGTTACTTCTTACCCTCAACCTGGGCACAGCCTCCCCCCTACTCACCACACCAAAAACCCACTCCCCCGCCGCCGCGAACCCCCTCCTAAACGTCTGATGCCACCACCCCCCCCAAAACCCCCCCAGCCCTTTGTCAGCGACGGTCCCAAACCCCCCAAACAAGCTCGGATACTGCCACAACTCCCCTCCCACCCCCAACACATCCAACCCTCCCTTCCCCAGAATACAATAGTTGATCAACTGGTAGATAGAATGGAAATAAAACAACCCCGCCGCCACCCCCGTAATCCCCAAAAAGCTCCTCCCCAATCCCACCAGCCACATCGGCACCCCTTCCAACCCTGGTGGCAAACTGTTAATCTTGTAATGCGACGAATGCAAATACTCCGGCCCAAGCACAATATACGGATCCGCTCTGCCAAACGTTGTCCAAATGTCAATCACCAGCCATGACCAAACAATATGCCCCAGCCTGTCAAGCACAAACTCTTTGGTGGTCGAGCTGATGTAATACCCCGTTTGCGTTACCTTGGGCATCTTGTCCATTCCGACCCTTTGTCTCCCTTTCATACCCGCCTCAGGAAACGGCGGAGAGGGGATGGTAGAAACGGCATAATTCCAGCCTACACATCTAAAATTGAGCAGCAAGTCCTGTGCCCAGCTCATCCTCTCCCACCAGGTGCCTTTTGAGGGGTAGAACTGCCAATAGTACTCCCCCGTCTTGGGGTCTTCAGCTACACGGGCAGCATCCCACTGAGGTCTGGTGAAAAGGACGGCTGTTAAGCCCCATACTGTCCCGTGGCAGGCAATCAACCCGACAGCATACCCGATCGCGATGTTGGAGCCGGACGTTGTGGTTAACAACTGGTAGTCAAGGTATAGAATAGCTACCGCGACCAGCCAGCGGGCATGGTACAGCCACAGCCGGGACTTGTGCGGGATGGATAGGTAGAGAAGGGGGAGAAACAGTGTCCCGAAAAAGGCGGAGGGGAGCACAAGCGGCTTAGTCTTGCCCTGGGATAACTGATCGTAGAATATTGAACGGAGGTGGTGGACTTGGGCTGTGGCGAGGTGGTAGGAGGGGTCGTTGGGGTTGAGTGTGATGGTGGTTGCCATGGTTTTGGGTTAGGCGGTGGTCGGGAGATGCACGTTTGACCGTTGGGCGTGCCTTAAAGTCGCCCAGCGCGGGATGGTACCCTCCTATACCAGACTGTCGGGTCAGATGAACAAATGGAGAGAGAAAGGAAGGTCGATGACTCGGATAAAGAAGATGCGAATGGTTTTTGGACGATGAGGCAAACGAGATAAAAATAAAAATGCTGTGAGACACTGTAAATCCAAAATATCGTCGCTGACAGAGCCCTGTAAAAAACGACAGCGCCCAACATGGGTACAAAGTTACCACCACTAACAGCCAACTGTTCCGAGGGCTGACCAACAACACCGAGCAACATATGCAAAAGGCCAATCCATGATGCGGCGTATTTGTTTGTACCATCATGGATTATTAGTCACCGGTGTCCAGGGATCCAGAATTCGTGGGTTCAAAAAGGGGACTTCAGGAACTTTCCAGCCTGAATCACAGCAAAAGTTCCCTTGGGACGATGGCCTGCATATCCAGGAAAAGTGAGAATGTTCTGACCGCATTGATAAGATAGATGCAAGGAAATGAATCGGGCATCAAGGAGCGAAACGCTCTTTCCAAAAAAAAAAAAAAAAAAGAAAAAAAAGAAAAAAAAAAGAAAATGGCCATGCACCTTCCAAGTTCATATCTAAATATCTAAGAAGGAACGACCACATCACCCACCCTCAAACTAGGAAACTGCGTCTTGCTCGTTACTGCCATGTGCACACCAAAAAAGACCTTGCCATCAAATCTCCTAGTCTTGGACAGCGTCACGAACGGCTCCTCGCCCTTTTCCGCTGTTTCCTGGTTGATACAGACCATGTGGCATCGTCGGCAGGACCCCAGCATCTCAAATTTGTGGGCATCATCTCCTATTCGGAGGTCAGACCATGTGTCTTCGACGTAAGGCTCTATAGGCGCACGTGTGGTGTCTGACGCTGGGCCAATGACGATATTGGCTCGGAAAACGTCTGGAGATATTTCTCCCCTGTGTTTACTCCCAGTCCGACGGATCTCCGCGTTTAGAGCATTCAAACTCGGGAGAGTGATAGCCAGGATGGGGCTCTCGTTGGATAGTAAGATGCGCCGTTCTTGAGCACTTCTTTCTGTGTCCGAGTCTGGGGGTGATGGTGGTCGGTCTCCCGGAAACGAGCCTGGAAGGTGTGGCGTTTTAAGGATTGGCGTTACCAAAGGGAGCTGATGCTTCTGAAGATGAGCTTTCGAGTGCCGCATGCTCTTGCCTTGCCCCCCCGGAGGAAATCTAGCCAGCATGCAGGGCACTCCCAGAGCACCGGAAAAGAAGTCGTTGATCTCGGTCGAGACGTAGGTTTGCGCTAGGATTTCATCGCCGCAAACTCGTGATGATCTCGATCCTAGCGTTGCTGGAGGTCGGAACAGCGAAGGATTCTTGGAGAGTGGTATGCTGATTTCTCGAGGCAGATGAGATCCGGTTTCTCCGATATACCTAACCCCTAGTTCGCCTCGGCCGAGATCCAGTGCTGGCCGTATGAGTGCCATCTTTGGGTATCTCTTTTGACTGAGAGCCTGGCCGGTACCTTGGTGAACAAGGCACCACTCTCTGTCCCAGGCAAGTCCTTCTGGCCGAACCTCCCAGTCAACCCTTGGAGGAACCTGGAAATGTCCGCAGCTCTTGATAGGATAAATACTTATACTGCGGACGACGAGGTCGGTTCGGATTGGCGGTGATATTGTGGGTACCGCGAGAGCAGGTGGTATAGTCAAGTCTTGATAGAATTCCGCAATGAAGTCCACAAATGCATCAACATCAGAAATGGTACTCATGGCCCCCAGACTAGCCCGGATAATGCCAGTCGGCTTTCCTGCCGTGATGTCGTTGTCGGTCCCGCACCGGAAGCCAGAGCTAAAGTTTTGTCTCATCTCCCAAGGCTCAAGACCAAGGGCTGAAGCGATACCTCCAGGATTACACACACCACCCGTACGTATGTGAAAGCCTTTCAGAGTTGCAAGCTTTTCGACCTCCGCCAGACTCACCCAGGCATTTTGGCTGTTTCGAATATTGAAGGCCACCACAGGACCACCATCCACTTGTGGGCCGGGTTCCGGAGAATAGATGGTGCAGACATGCCTGTCGTTCCCATGTCGTATTGATCTGAGACCGCGGTCAAGTCTTTTAAGTAAGAATCGTGTATGTTTTGATACAGCCTTCATCGAACCGAATAAGCGCTGATGAGCATCCATGGCTGCATCGAGAGCTATGATGTTGTGAATGGGTAATGTTCCATGTTCCAGACGTTCGTGTAGAAACTGATTCCTAGGGGCATGCCACTGCTCCTTCAAGCACACAACCATATCGACGGTGCCTCCTCCAAAATATTTTGAAGTATTGAACACTTCTTCTGCTTGACGTCTTACAATCAGAGCGCCTAGATCGGGGAAGCCAAAAATCTTGTAGAAGCTCAAGACTGTAAAGTCAGGGGCTTTCTCGACGCAGCTGAGATCAAGAGGCAAGGAGCACACATATGCCGCAGCATCTAGCAAGGTGTATGTCCTGCTTCTCGACGATTTTGTATCCCAGCGGATCGTCTCTGACCACCGGAGAGGGAAGCGGCTCCCATCCATATTAGATTGCGCAGGGTATGCAAACAAAGTCGGTCGATCTTCACCATGGCCTTCAAACGGGCTCTGACCCGTCACCCATTCTTCAACCTGCCGGTCATCCAAACACAGGCTATTCCGAGCCTCTTCTCGAATGCCGACAAGACTGGTGTGGCTCGCCTGATGGTATGCATAGTCGAATCCATCAGGAGCAGCTCTCAGGGCATCTACGACCAGCTTGATTCCAGCTGTCGCGTTGGCCACAAACACCACATCAAAATCAGCTGGGTCAGCATTGAAGAACTGGAGCACCCGGAGCCGAATATCTTCGATTCTTGATGTCGTCAGTTGGGATGAACTGGAACCAGAGTGGGGGTTGCCATAAAGATTCGATGTCATATCTCGGACGAACGAGTCCATCAGGGATTTGGGGTACGGGGTCGTCCCAGCATGATCGAGATAGACAGAACCTGGTATTCATTAGCCAAAAGTGCTTGTTCAGATTGCTAATGTAGGAGCAATACCTTTGAGCATAGGGTACTCCTCCTCCCGAAAGGCCTCCACTTTGGCATTGTAGCCGCTTGTCGCCGCATCTTTAGACTTGTCCATCTCGCCGCCCAATCTACGTCCAAAACCCAAGTACTTTCTTTATCCTGGCCTGTCCTTGCACCTTGCCAACAAATCTCAAAAGTCGCAGCATCTAGGGAGTAGTTTGCGAGAACAAGAGCAAGAACAGCGATATTGACAAGACATTCTGAAAAGGCAAACAACGAACTTGGCCGAGCCTCAGTCCCCTGATAAGAAGCGGATGTCATCGGCTCCCGGCCGGCAGCGCTTGGTACGGAGTTCGCCCCCTTCCACTTGTCTTGCCATATGCGGGGAAGCGGGGACTACTTGGAGAAACCCACACGAACCGTACGCCACAGCTCACCAGCCACAGAGCCGAGTGCGCCTCAACTGACGTTTCACGTTCAACGAAAGCAAGTGGATCTCGAGCCACCAACTTTCAATTAAAACGCGCTGAAGCGCGCGACAAAAAGCCCCACCACGACGCGCATTGTCGCGTTTCACAGGGGGTGCAAGTGAAGGACGTGAGCGATCCCGAAAGAGACAAGAGCTCCATTCAACAATACCAGGGCCTCCTGCCTAACAACTATTTTCTCTTTCTCTCTCCACCATTGCCATTGCCAACAACTCCTTCCAACCCAGATCTCGGCCATCGTAACTTGTGTACTCTGTCATTAGTGCTTGCCAAAGTAAACAAAGTCAGCGAAATGGTGTCTCCAACCTTGGGAAAGAGAACCCGGAGTTCGAGGGGAAACTCAGGTTTGTACTCTCATACCTCGAAAGCAGGGAGGGTAATGACAACTGACAATTTTTTTGACCTACAGAGCCGGCAATCGCGTTCGGACTTCCTGCTAAGCGCACACGACGCACCCTTCGAAGTGCCACCATTGCGGAAGAGCCAGAAGCCGAAAAGGAGAACAACATTGTAATCGCCGAGGACGGTGACGAGAATGACGAGACTGGCGAGACCCAAGAGAAGAAAACAACCTGGCGGGAAAAGAACTTGAAAGATGTACAAAAGACACCCTCAAAATCTCTCGCCCGACGAGTCTCAGCTGCCAGCGCCGTCAAGAGCTCTGCGATCCCACCCGTCACGCCTTCAACACCGCGTCACTACGATGTCTTCTCCAAGGGCGCCGTAACTACCCCCCGTCACCGGGTGATGTCAGCCGGGAAGTTCTCCAAGCGCATGACATCCTCGACACCTCTCACCCCGTCCTCAATTCAAACAGTCTACCACCAAGCGCGCCAGCTTTTCTCCCGCAGCGCCGATCCAGGACAACTCATCGGCCGCGATGGCGAAAGAGCGCAAATAAAAGAGTTCCTCGGCCGGTGCACCACCTCCAAACCCAGCGGCTGCCTCTACGTCAGCGGGCCCCCTGGCACAGGCAAATCCGCCATGGTCAACCGCATCACCGACGAGACTGTCTCCGAGTCCTCTGATGCACACATCAAAAAAGCCTACATCAACTGCATGTCCATCAAGTCCGCCAAGGACATGTACCACACTCTCCTCGACCAACTCGTCGCCCCCGAAGACCAAGAAACTGACCTCTCCGAAACCGACGTGGTTGAAGCCCTCCGAAAGCTCTTCATCCCCAAGAAAAAGTCACCATCCAGCAAAGTCTACTTGATTGTCCTCGACGAAATAGACCACATCCTCACCCTCGACCCAGAGTCTCTGTATCGTGTATTCGAATGGTCTCTCCAGCCCAATGGCAGTCGTCTCCTAATGGTCGGAATCGCCAACGCCCTCGACCTCACAGATCGCTTCCTCCCCCGCCTCAAGTCCCGAAACCTGAAGCCAGAGATCTTGCCATTCCTACCGTACACGGCCCCCCAAGTAAAAAATATCATCATCACCCGCCTCAAGTCCCTCTTACCACCCAACCACCCCGACAAGAACTTTATTCCTTTTTTCCACCCAGCAGCGATCGAGCTCTGCTCTCGAAAAGTCTCCACCCAAACCGGCGACCTCCGCCGTGCCTTTGAAGTTTGTCGCAGAGCCATTGACCTCGTCGAGTCCGAGACCCGTTTGAGACATGAAAATGAGATCAAGGAAAACATGTTGCAGATGTCGCCATCGAGGAAGGTCCTAGGGGAGAAGCACAATCTCGCGACACCAAAAGCGGGACCACTACAAAGTGTATCAGGGGCGTTGATCAAGTTGTTGCAGTCATTGACTGTGGAGACGGCGCCGAGGGTGAGCATAGGGCATTTGAACAAGGTTACGGCGGCGGCATTTAGCAATGGGACTGCGCAGCGCCTCAAGGTCCTCAACCTTCAACAAAAAGCGGCACTTTGCTCACTGCTGGCGATTGAAAAGCGAAACAGAGACAACCTTGCTGCAGGAACACCGAGCAAAAACCAACCCTCCGCACCAACAGTCAAGAGTCTCTTTGAAAGTTACACGCACCTCTGCAAAACCGACTCGGTACTGCACCCGTTGAGCTCGTCGGAATTCAGGGAGGTTATTTCCTCTTTGGAGACGCTGTCATTGATTACGGAAGTGGATGGGAAGACGGGGAGTTTTACGGGAGGGAATCCACCGGGGGGTGGTGGGTTGGCGAGGACGCCGTCGAGGGGGGGAGGCAGAAAAAAGAAGGATGTTTTTGGGATGGGGGATTTAAAGTGCGGGCTGATGGCGGATGAGAGGAGGGTGGCGAGCTGTGTTGGATATAAGGAGATGGAGGGGGTGGTAGAGGGGGATGGGAAGGGGCAGGGGATTTTGAGACGGGTACTGGGGGGGGAAGGGTTGGATTGTTGATGCAAATGGGTATTTTGGTGTTTAATAAGAGAAAAAAGCATTGCGGAAAGATTATATATGGGTTTCTGGCTGGTTCGGCGAGTTTTAAACTTGTGGCTTTTAAGGAGTTGGGGTCTGGATTTGCCAAAAGGGTAAAGAATGGAGGATTGTATTAAATAGGGGGGGTTTGTATAAAAACTAGCATACGGCATGGCGTGTGGTGTTTTAACTCAGTTTGAGACGCTGAGAAAAAGATATACTAATACCCAAATCAAGAAGAGTATGACGACGGGGCGGGGTTTGAAGAATATAAAGAGTTGACAACATGTATTCCTGCTTTTGGTGACATTGGAACCCTCTACATATTCATATACGGTGACACTCAAAGTGATCAAGACAAAACTTTAAGGATACAACATTTGATATTTTAACCAATGTGTAAATCATCCGTCATCATTCTACATAACCGCTTTGCCTGCTAACTTTATATAAACCATAATAAACATGCAAACCCCTTTTTCCCGTCCCCAGAGGTCAAAGAATATCAAAGTGTCAAGAGAAACAAAGACCCAAATGTTAAGAATGAGTCGGCATAGCCACATCCGCCTTCTTGCTGATCGCGTCCTCGGTGCTCCACATGGCCGTCACCGTCTTGAGCTGCGTGTAGAAATTAATCCCCGGCTTGCCGTAAAACGTGCTCGCACCGCCGCCAGCAATGCTCTTCTTGTTGCCCGTGAAGCTAAACATGGGCAGGGGGACGGGAATGGGCACGTTGATCCCGACCTGTCCGGCCTCGATCTTGCGCCGGAACGTCTCCGCCGTTGGGCCGCTCCTGGTGAAGATGGCCACGCCATTGCCGTACTCATTGGCGTTGATCAGGTCGATCGCCTCGTCGAGGGTGTCCACGTTGAGGCAGACGAGGACTGGACCAAAGATTTCTTCCCTGTAGCACTTCATCTCGGGGGTAACGTTGGAGATGATGGTGGGGGCGACCCAGTTGCCGTTGGGGTACTTGGGTGGTTTGAAGCCGCGGCCGTCGAGGAGAATGGTCGCGCCTTCGGCCTCGGCCGAGGCGATGAGGCCTTCGATGCGCTCTTTGCTCTGAGGAGAGATGACAGGGCCCAAATCGGCGCCTTCTTCGAAACCACCGTTTACTTGAAGGGTCTTTGCGCGCTCAGCAAGTTCCGGAAGCCATTCTTTTGTTTCGCCCACCATAACGAGGGTGGACAAAGCCATGCACCGCTGGCCGGCGGCGCCAAAGGCAGCACCGACGACAGCGTTGAGGAACTGGTTCTTGTTGCAGTCTGGGAGAACGGCGGCATGGTTCTTGGCTCCGAGGTTGGCTTGCACACGCTTGCCGTTGGCGGAGCCGCGGGAGAAGATGTATTCACCTGCCTTGTTGCCGCCGACGAAGCTAACGGCCTTGATGGCGGGCTCGTCGAGGATGAAGTTGACTGTGCGGTGGGCACCGTGAACGATGTTAACCACGCCCTCAGGGAAGCCAGCCTTTTTGGTGAGCTCGGCAAGGATCATAGCCGCACCGGGGTCGCGCTCGGAGGGCTTGAGAATAAGGGTGTTGCCTGTGATGGTAGCCACAGGAATACACCACAGAGGAATCATAGCCGGGAAGTCTGCAATCATATGAGAAATTCACTCTTCAACCACCCAAAGAACAGAAAAAAACTCACTAAAAGGGCAAATAGCTGCCACAACCCCCAACGGCTCCCTATACGTCCTCGTCTCCATATCCTTCGCAACCTCCAACACCTCCCCCTTCAACAGCTCCGGCGCCCCGCACGCCGCCTCCGCAACCTGCAACCCCCTCAGCACATCCCCCTTCGCATCCGCAAACGTCTTACCCTGCTCCAGCGTGATGCTCGCCGCCAACCGATCCCAATTCTCCCTGATCAGGCTCACAAACTTGAACATGATCTGCTGCCTGTGCAGCACGCTCGTCGCGCTCCAGCTCTTGAACGCCTTCTCCGCCGCGGCCACCGCCGCCTTGAGCTCCTCGTCTGTGTTTTGCGGGACACGGGTGATCAGCTCGTTGGTGGCAGGATCATGCAGGTCGATGTACTGCGCGGTGGAAGACTTGACGAATTCATTGTTGACGAACCAGGGGGTGTCGTACGCGGCCTGGAGCTTCTCGTGCGTAGTCGGGAAGTTGGTTGCCGTGCTGGACAAGCCGTACACAGCAGCGGCTCCGGCCGGGCGAAGGTGTTGGGCCGTGGCGTGTATCCTCCTCACCGCCGCTGAGTGCGTATTCGAGGGAGCCATCCTAAGTGCTGGGGAAGAAGAAGCCAAAAGAGAGGTGGCTGGCAATCGCTGAGACGTCGAGAAATGGGAGGAAGCTATAGCAGCTCGGGATGCGAAACGACGCATGTTGAAAGAGGAAGTTCGAGTAATAGCCGTCTATTAGTGGTGGTTGGCCCGATGGCGGTATAGGACACGGGTTGATGTGACAGCGGTCAGTAGCTTGGCTAGGCCGGCCTCTATATTAATCCCCGAATCGTTGCTGCAGGTTGGAATTGCCCCTGCTCACCAATTGTGCAGATGACTTGAGGATCACAACGCAGAATCAGTCCCCCTTTAACCGTTCCCCCAGCGACATCGCAGGGGGAATGCCGCTTTATCAAGACCGGGCGTGGGGAGGGGAACTGAGCGGGTGAGCTTCCCCGCCATGACCTCTTGCCTTCTTCTCCGCAGCTCCAGTAAGCCGCGGCCTGCCGAACTCCAATCGGATGCTGCAAATGGGAACCTGTCAACGGGTTTAGACTGGGGACGAAGCTCTCATGGGCCCGCCAAGACAAAACCTGGGGAATCGAGACAGGGAGCTTCCAAGTCAAGGCAAGGCTGGAGGAGTTCGTTGCCCACTTCTGTCCACTTGATCAGATAGCGTGATAGACTTGAATCTATGACAACCAATAACTTGATACAGATTAGCATCTCCATAAAGTTCACATAATTATTCATGCCATACTAACGCCACTGTATTTTCTCATGCCTAGAATACATTTGCGCCTGGATACACCCCGCCCAATCAAGATAAACAGAAGAACGAAAAATCATGTGCCCTTGCAAAAGTCAAGTCGCCCATTTTCCTGATAACATCCGGTTCACGTCATGATTCCCATGATTGCCGGTTCCTGTCCCTTTGGTATTAACTGTTATCCGAGACTACCTCGTGGTATGGTATCTGGGTATAAATCCTCCTCCTTAGAAATCCCCTTGTTCATCCACTCCAACCTTACGCCTTCCGCGTAGTGCGCTTGGTGACCTCAGCCTTGGCCGTCTCGGCGCCAGTGGCGGCAGCCTCGGCGACCTTGTCCTTGGCCTCCTTGGCCTTTTCCTTGACATCAGCGGCAGCCTTCTTGACAGGGGCGGGGTTGGTAGCAACGCCGACAATGCCGAAGATGAGGCCAAGGACAGTAAGGAGGACAGCGACAATACCTCCAGCAATCTCAGGAACGAACTTGATGGCCTCAATGGGGTCTCTTTGGGCGATGGTCAAGAAGAGGTCAAGCTTCTCAGTGATGTACTTCTTGGGGTCATCCAGAAACTTGAGGTCGTTGGGGGAAGCAGGCTTCTCCTCCTCCTTGGGCTTCTCAGCCTCCTCGAGGGCCTCCTCGACGGGGTGCTTCTTGAAGAAAGTCTCATCAGCGAGCTTGCGGGCATCCTCAACGGAGTGACCGATGTAAATGTTGTCGAAGAGGATGTTGTTCTGCATGGTCCAGATCTCGAAGCCGAGAGCACCAATAGGCTCAAAGTTGGCAGGGTTCTTGTCCTCGAAGTAGTCAGGGTTCTTAATCTTGCGAGGGGCCCAGACGCCCTTGTAAGCCGGGTTGTCAATGTAAGGAGCAGACCACTTGCCCTTATAGTCGGGGTTCTTGATCATGGGCTTGGTCCAGGGGCCACAGCCAGAGACATCAGCGCACTTGGGGTTAGGAACAGTCGGAGCAATCCAGTCTCCGTCCTCCTCATCATCCCAATCCTCGGGCTTCTGAGCCTCGGGGTCGGGGATGGTGAGGGGCTCGTCGACGAGCCAGTCAGCAGGCTGAGTGGCGTCCTCATCGACGATCTCGTACGGGGCGTCCTCATCCCAGTCATCGGGCTTCTTGGCGTCGGGGTCCTGGATACGGGCCTCATCGACCCAGTCTTCGGGCTTCTTGTCCTTGGGGTCATCAATCTCCTTGGGAGGGTTGACGGAGGGGGTGAAGTCCTCGAGGAGGCTGCCCTCCTTGACCTGCTCGCCATTGATACCAATGGAGTAGGTATTGTTGGGGTGGACAGTGAGCGTGTAGAGCTCAGTGGTCTTGACAATCTTGGCCGAGGGGGCGGATGACAGGTGCTTCTCCTCGTACTCCCCAGTCTTGGGGTTCTTGTGGTTGAAGATGAAGTGGACCTTGTTGGTGTGGCCACACTTGTCGGGACCGAACATGATCACGTATGGGGTCGCGTTCGAGAACTCGTCCTGATGAAGAGCCTTGTTATCCCGGAGGAGCTTCATGTAAGCACCACCGCACTCGAGGCCACCTGTAGCGGGAGAGTTAGCATGACTGAGAAATCTGGGTACAAGTTGTGGTAAGAAACTCACCTTGAAGCTTGACCTCATACTGAACGACAAGAGTCTTGCCCTTGGGGTCAATTTTCTTGGGGAACTTCGCCGAGATGGCGTGATGGGCAGCGGCATTCTTGACGACAAGACCTTTATCGCCCTCCATGCCCTTGTAGACAATGGGCTCCTCAACAGCCCACTCGCCGATATAGGCCCATTCCTCCTCGGAACCCTTGGTATCCTTCTTGGCGTGCGAAGGCTTCCACCTCTGCTCCCAGTCGTCGGTAAACTGCTCAAGGAATGGGGCCTTGAGTTTGGTAGGCTGTTACAATGGGCTGTCAGCAAACAGTTGGTGGTAATTGATTCCAGCCATGGCCAGGCTTGTGCGGGGCAGACCATGACGATTAGAGGTCTTAGCAGGAAAGGAAACTTACGGTGAATGTGGGAAGAGGAGGGACCGACTTGGTCGATGCCTCAGCGGCAGTGCTGGAGCTTTCCTCCTTGAGCACCTTTTGGTCGTCGGCGTAGACACCGCCAGCAAGGATGGCTGCGCTGGCGGCAGCGGCAGCGACGTTGAACTTCATTGTGGAATGTAAACCGCTGTTCCAAGCAGCTGTGTGTAGAGATAGAGACAATGAATGAGATCGTCAGCGGCGGAGATGGACACAATGGTTATTTTCGGGCAATGGATGTCACTCCCAGAGCTCGAAGAAAAAGAAGAAGCTCGTGGATGGGTTGCAGGAAGCCAACGTTATGAATTTGAAGCTTCGGCGGGTGAAATTCGACAACGTGTTCTTAACAGAGCTAACACCTGAGCTTTGAGCTTGGGGCTCCTGCAACACCACCAACTTGCGGGGACAGAAGGCTGGCTTAGCCGGGTGGGGGTGGCCCTAGCGCTGCATGGTGGAAGATCTTGGAATATTCGATTGGCCAGATTTCAACGAGGACTGCTCCTGAACATGCTGCCATCTGGTTATTATGCTCCTGTTATGGGCAGTGAATGGAGTCAAACTGAATATTTATGTTGGCATTCGATGCTCCAAACCCCTCTGTCTCACGTTGCCATGTAAATTCTTCTCAATTGGTTGCTCTTTGATCGCCCATTGAGTTGTTGAAAACACCGTTTCTCCAGTGTATTTTTTTTTTTTAGGTATATGGGGCATCAGAACTGACAGGCCTCAGCCTTTCACCTGCTTCCATTGGGGCTTGGCCCATCCAATATTCGAAACCACGCCTCAAAGAGAAAGCGGTACCGCGTCCCGAATGGTCATTAAAGTAGTACAGCTAACCTAACGAGACGACACAGTCTGGTCGATTCAAGGTGAAACTCCGATGGCCATATATCTCGGCTGCGTAGTCTGGGTTTCCGCCTCTTGCTGACTGAGCAGGTGGCATTGAACAATCAGTTTCAAGCTGTCTTCCGATCCTCGAAAGGCAGGAATATGCAGTTGGTGATATGTGTTCTCTCGAGGGTCCCCTGCTCGGTTTACACTACTCGGTATGCCGTATTCCTTCACTGTATTGGGCCTTATCTGGCACTACACCAGACCAGGTGTTCCTCTCTCCAGCTTCAAGCCCAAACTGAGACCACGTGGAGACACTTGGGAATCTTGAAATCCTGCCCTGCCCCAATGAAATCACAAATGCACATGTCCGATATTACTTTCTGAGTGGACCCGAGTAGCAGTGCCGGGAGCTGCTAAAATCGCCGCATGGCCTGTCCCGCCGTGTGCCCGCCCGTTCGCTCGGCAGACCAGCAAGTGATGGGCGAGGGGGTGGGTAAGGTTGGGTGGTGTTTCGTTCGGAGCCACTCCGAACCGCAGCGGCCTTCCTTGCCGCAATTTAGCCCCAAATAGCCTCATTTTCGATTTGATACTGCCGACTTGTTCAAGATTTGCCGGTAGAGACAATTGCCCTCTGTCTGTCTCCCAACCCCTTCAAACGACCACCTTGGCCTTTTGGAGACCCCTGGTCCGAGTCGGTCAGCCAACCCGACCCCGCAGCCTCCATCCATCGCCGGCATCCCGCCCACTAACAGCGAATATGACCCCGCCAACAACCGGCCTGCTGGCCGAGAACACCACCGACAACAACGACCATCTAGTGCAGTCGGACGACCCTGAGCACCCGGCAAACTTGATCCCCTCGCTATGTGCAAAGTTTTGGACTCTGGGTTGGGTGACGGGCACCGGCGGTGGTGCTTCCATTCGCGATGAGTACGGAATATTTCTCTCCTTATCGATAAACCCCGCCATTTATCGCTATCACCACCATTACATTCAAGTCAACACCAACTAACCAACAGAATGTAGTGACCTAGTCTATCTCGCCCCCTCGGGTGTTCAAAAGGAGCTCATGAAGCCCTCCGACATCTACGTCCTCTCCCTTGCTGCCCAGGCGCAATCCCTCTCCCGCCGCCAGCGCGTCTACCTCCGCAGCCCCCCAGTCTACAAGCCCAGCCAGTGCACCCCTCTCTTCCTCGCCGCTTTCACAAAGCGCAACGCTGGCTGCTGCATCCACACACACTCCCACTGGGCCGTTCTCGTCACGTTGATTCTCGAGCAGCAGGGCAGCAAAGAGTTCCGCATCAACAACATCGAGCAGATCAAGGGGTTTGGCAAGGGCTTCCAGAAGAGTGGGAATCTGGGGTATCATGACACGCTTGTGATTCCCGTGATTGAGAACACGGCGCATGAGGAGGACTTGACCGAGTTCTTGGAGGAGGCGATGGACAAGTACCCGGATACCTATGCGGTGCTGGTGAGGAGGCATGGTGTTTACGTTTGGGGAGATAATGTGCACAAAGCAAAGACGCAGTGTGAGAGGTATGCTGTATTGAATACATCCTTTTTGCTTCTTTGGGACATCATACGCTAACCTGACGTTACCAGCTTGGACTACCTCTTCCAACTAGCCGTCGAGATGAAGCAGCTCGGTCTGCCCTGGATCACAGATATCGAGCCGACTATTCCAACGAGAAAAGACTAGATATGGCGGATAGATAAACTCCATTAAGTTAAATCAAATATTCATTGATACAACACACGTCTTTACACTGTCGAGTAATCGTTTTCAATACATTCAATTCATCGTTTCAGAGATTCTTTTCCATTAAAACCGTCCATTACACTACTAAACTCGAACTCCAAAGCCAGTTTTCAGTCAAAAACAATATCATTTCCCCTGACCCTTTTAGGCCTCCTCTCCCTTTCCTTCCCATTACCCAAGCCCACCAAGCCCCCCTGAATAAGTATATCTCCAAAAAAAAATATAACAATGAATCGAAGCTTCCCCTTTTAACCACCTCAAATCACAACTTAGAGAGCCATAACAGCCCCCAAGAAAGCCAACAGCCCCATCCCTGACCCAACCACGGCACCAGGAACAGCAGCGTTGGTAGTCGCACCAGCCGGAGCGCCCGAAGTGGTCGGGCTGCCTGCCTGGTTGTTTGTGGTGCCGTCCCCATTCTCGCCATCATCGCTGTTGTTGTTGTTGTCGTCGTTACCAGAGTTGTCGTTGTTGTTGTTGTTGTTGCTGCCATTGCCAGAGCTAGCACCGCCGGTAGCGCTGGGCTTGGGAGCGATCCCCGGGGTAGCGGTGTAGTAGTAGGAGGAGACGCAGGCGCTGTAGCAGTTGCCGTAGGCGAGGTTGTCGGCTTCGGTACCGTTGCCCTTTGGGCATTCGGCGACGCACTTGTTTGTGGCTTCGACCTAGGGGGATGTATTAGTCATGAGAAGTGGTTGTGGCGGAATTTGAGTTTGTGGTTATATAAATGGGACGACCACAGAAAAGGGGGTGTCAGGTAAGGGGGGAATGACAACAGACATACATCTTTCTCGCCGGGGTTGGGAACGGGGTTGCACTTGGAGGTGCAGTTGACGTCGCCGGGTGTGCAGGCGTTGATGCAGCGGAGGATGTCAGCCTGCTGTGAGCTTTGGGCGGCAGTGGCAGGGTCGATGGAGGTATTGACCGCCGCGGTGGTGGTGGTGCCCTGGGCGCTGGCGAGGGCGGCAAGGGCGCCGGTCAGGAAGAGGGATGTCACGCGCATTTTGGCTGTTTTTTTTTTTACTTGGTTTGAAGAAGTATTAGAGAATAAAGTGAGTGTTGTTTACTTAAAGAGAGTGAAACAATGTCAGATGATAGCGACAGTATTATTGAGAAAGACCCAACACACAGAGAAACTGATGAGAGATGAGGAGAAGGGTGGGAATGAGCCAAGGTTGTGGGAGTTTGGGAGGAGGGGAGTCCTAAATAGCCATTTACGTATTGCGGCGGCTTTGCACCCTCGCCTCTTCGCTCTCAGCCAACAACTTTCTTGTCTTGGTGGTCTCGCATCCCCATGTCACTACCATGATACCCACAAAAAAACAAAGAGGGAGAGGCTAGGACATGCAACCCTCGGATGGTGATGGGCGTTTGCTTGGTCTGCCAATGCGTGAAAAAGTACCTTGGTACCTCTTAACCGTGACGACGGTAGCCCTTCCCCCAGTCCACTCTTTTTCCAAACACGAGGGGGTCTCCCCCCTGCTCTCTCTCTTCTCGAGCGTTCCCCATTTCCTTCCCGCTTCATCCAATCTTCGATTGGCGCGGCGCGGTACACGGCGAGGAACCCGGCAGGCGGCAAGGGATCCCTCTTCTTCTCTCAAAGGGGGAGGCGTGAAGAGGTTGATTCCACGATTTTCTGTACCATTTTTACAGTCCAAAATGGAGCTCTCTTCTGCTCTCCACAACCAACCATGCTTGTATCTGTCTTTGCCCCGACATCTCACAACCATGATTTTTTCTGTCTCACGTCACGTTGCGCAAACTCACACAGTGCGTCGTAGTTCATCCCCACTCCCCCGGGCTGTCAGTCACTTGATTTGACATGGTTTTGTTTGGAGGAGCAGGAAACAGCTTGGACAGATTAATCTCCCGAGGTGAAATTGCGGGTTCTGCCAAGACAAGCCCACATCGACTACTTCTGTGGTCCGCGGTCGATCTGTTGTTTTTCTGGGCACCAATCAGCGTGCGGGAAATCGCGTGATCGGTTGTTTAAAAGATGGGGAATGTCTTTTTTCGTGTCCAGTTTGTGTCTGTGTAACCACAGCTGAGTCCTCTATTCTCACTTGTTGAATTCGTCTATTTTGAGAACTCAGAGGCTTTTGAGAGCGTCCATAAGATCATGAACAGACAAATCCCTCCCCCCAGACCCTTATTTAGTGCTGCTCTAGGTCAAAGCTGTCAGGGACACTGACAGACGCATGTGAAGTCATTGGTCCGAACAGCTGCCACAAGCGTCCAACGGGCCAAAGCGGACCGCCGGACAACCCCTGCCGAGACAAGCCACCGAGCCCCAGCATGGCATCTCATGACTTTTTTTCCATCACAAGTTTCTTGGATATCACAAGCGACCAAACTTCTTTACTTTTCCACCAGTGATCAGGCTTGACTGAGTTGCTCAGCCCACAGGTGGAACATTCGTATAAAATCGTGTTCTAAAAGCTGGACCCCATTGTGCGCTGGCAATCCCTACTACAGCCTCACATTCCCTCCTCCACTCTATACGAATGTATTACTACCTCCCAAGACCAATGTAAAGCAACCTCAAGTTCAAATTGGGTCGCTGCCCCCTTCGAAACCACTGGAACATTCATCAACAATGATTGGCATGGCAAATCAAGAATTACATTGCTCTCTCGCAAATTCAACATATCGGACGAGTTCGTCTGATGTTTTGTTCCCGATGAGAACACCCATCCATCCCATCCATATATTTACCACTCATCTATCCTCCCTTGCCTCGGTGGGTAGATTTATTGCATTCTTTGTTCGGACCCTCATCTCAACTCTTTTTTTTTTTTTTTGCTGGATCTAACCCAGCCGACCAACCACCGAGACCAACCACCGAACTGGCATTGCCCTCTCTCAGAAGCCAGCCACAAAACCCCACCAACCCCCTCCGCTCAATCAATACTCATTGTTCATGCGGGATGCACAAAGCAGCAGCGGATATGCATGTAGGTGTCCCAGTATACAGTACACCAAGTAATTCCAACCACCACCTCTCCCCAGCCGTCCCTAGCAACACCCAGCCTCTTCAAGTAAACAAACCGACGAAAAAAAAAAAGCTTCTTATGAATTCTCATGACTTTTGATGATATCCATAAACCCCCACAAAACGAGTCACGTCATCAAGTGGATATTGCGAATAGTGACAAGGCTATCCCCGACCCCTGGCTTGCTCTGGAGATCATTTGAATCGCGTATCGTAGCCTTGTGGGCAAGGAGACGAGACGAGGCTCCACCACCAACGGCATTTCATTAAACTGTAAAAGCACCACTTTTTCAACAACATGACACACACATCTCACTGTATAAGGACTATCATCACTCATAGAAATCAAAAAGTCCCGTACTTCAATACGCGTCCAAATCAAATTCCCGGAAGCCTAATACCCTTGACACTTGATGTTAAGCACGGAATGAACATCAATTCCATTGCCCCCTTCCCCCCTAACAAGATGAAACTGAACTCATACCTACCGCCTCTTATCAAAAACCTCCCGGTAAACCTTCGCCCTCTCAACCCTTCCCCCCCCCCCCCCAAAAAAAAAAAGATTCTACCATGGGATCAGCCCCTCCTTAGCACTATAACTCCCCGTCTCCCCCTCCTCCCCAAGCGTAGCAAGTCTCACCGCATTAACAGCCCCCGACTCCACACTATTAAACCCCTGAAACTTATTCAAGTTCGTACTGCAATACCCCGGGCAGCACACATTCACCTTCCACCTCTTATCCCCCTCAAACCTGATCGTATAGTGCAAGCCCAACATATTCAACGCCGTCTTACTAGCACAATATGCCGTATAGTTATCATTGTGACACAGGTGTCCCTTATTCACCCTGCAGCTCAAACTCCCCATGATCGACCCAATCATCACGATCCTTTTCGTCTGGGATGATGACTTCTCCATCAGGGGGATAAACGCGTCCGTGACCATGGCGACCGAGGTGACGTTAGTGTCGAGAATCAAGGACCACTTTTGGCGAGGGGGGATATCGGGGGTGTTGTCAAAGGTGTGCTCAGATATGCCGGCGTTGTTGATTAGCACGTCGAGGCGGCCGTGCTTGGTGGTGACTTGGGAGACAGCCGCGGCGATGGAGTCGTCAGAGGTCACGTCGAGGACGAGAGCCTCGACCGGGAGGCCTTGGGATTTGAGAGAGTTGACAGCTTGCTCGAGGGGTTCTTGACGGCGCCCAGTCATGACGATGTGGTAGTCTTTGTGCTCGGCTGCGAGCTTCTTGGCAATCTCGAAGCCGATGCCTTGGTTGGCACCGGTGACGAGGACAATGTTAGGTGATGGTGCAGCCATAATTGTGATGACGAGCTCGGTATTGGTGGGTAAGGTAAGAATTGTCGATTCTGTCTGTCGACTCCAGTGTTGTGAGTAACCTGCAGAGGGAGATCCATATATAGTCATCGAGCCCGCCACGCATATCATGGCTGTATCATGATACTTAAATCCGGGTACGTCTTGTGGAAAGGCGTAGACCCGGAGATAAGCTCTCGTCCGCCAATTGACCACCTTCGCTGGTCTCGGCCTCCGGCAGTTTTCTTTATGTTGATAAGACCTCAACTGCCGCCTCACGGTGTCGAGACCCGGAACGTAGCATAAGGCTGGCTTCCTTATATCCGTTACACAGGGTAGACGCCCGATTGTAGTCGAAATACTAAGTTCACGACCGTATAGAATATTCCTTCACGCGGTGCTGCCCCCATTTGACTTTTCTCAAAATCAGACCAGTTCTGCACTTCCATTCTCTACCAGTGTTTTCGCATCGGCCCAGCGCAAAATGACAATATCGCTTTCTCTTCCATCCATAGCCCCGTCAGAGTCTACACCACGTCCTTCAACTAGGGTGTCCTTGAGCAGCCTGATAAACACAGCAGACTCAAGGTCTGGAGACTCTACCATGTTGATACCGGCCGAGTCGTTGAGGTTTTGCAATGCCGAAGGAAAGGATGAGAGGAACGACGAAAGGTAGTGGTTATGGAGGAGCGCTTGGTGACGGGTTGCATAGGCAAGCTCCATTCCGGAGAGTCGCGAGCGCAGAGCATCAGCCGACAGGTAGTGTAGAGTGTGTCTATCTATTTTGGAAATTCGAGCGCGGAGGTAGCTTCGGACGAGGTACTTGAAGCGTTCAAGTTCGGTTTGTATGACGATGAGAGCAAAGTTGGTTTTTGGGTCCATGTCGCCGGTCATCTCCTCGACCTTTTCAATCTGGCGCTTGATACTATCATTGACGCGCTCGAAGAGACCGTCTGCCGGCCAGCTGCAGGTGTCAAAATGCCAGGTTAGCAACGGACAGCTCGCCGACTGTACTTGTTGGAGATGTGTTTGCATACGGGAGAAGCTCGGGCGCAGATCGTTCGGCAATCCAGGCACGCGTTAATTCTTGAAGATTACGCTTTTCTTGTGGCACGGCATGGAAGTTCGGGTCGACTTCCCTGAGGATGTCGTCGATGTCCATGGTCGGGAGGTGTTACAAGGAAGACAATTCGGTCAAGGAGTTCGTCAGCAGGTATTCGTGATGCAGCTGCCAGGCCCTTGTTGACTTTCATGTTTGGCACCCTTTTTCCTGGTCTCGGCGTCGGAGGGGTTAGCGCGGGGCACCCCACCAGTCCAGAGGGAGGTGGGGCCACTGGGAGACCAGGATGGGGTCAAGCTCCATCTGGCGACGGCTCATCCCGTCCCCAGCTCTCACACACCTCTTATCAGCAGCCATCTGGTTGTAGTCAACTCCATGAAGAACATGAAGGGAATCATACGATAATTTCAAGTTCTAGAAGTATTTTTGCCCAACCCCGCCTTCTCCGCCCTCGCCGAAGGGATGGATGCTTCCACAACACCTCCACAAGCCACGGATCGCTTTCAGCTGCAGAGGTCGGGGAAGGATGAACAATGGACTTGTGCGAGAGGTCCAAACCAGTTGCACAGCCTTACAACGCAGAAGCGCCGACACTCTAACCAGTCACCAGCCCGGCCAACTTCAGCCAGATGCATCCGACAAGAGGGCTTGCGTCTTTATCTCTGTCGGACGAGTCCAGTCAGGCCTTGGCGATTCTCGGCTTGCAGCACTTGGTACCACAGCTACTTCCTAAGCATCCAGATGCCGTATACCATCGTGTATAGCTGTGTTTACACCCTCTTTGTCTGCTAGCTTCGTACATACATGTCCCCACTTGGTTGGGCTGGGCCAAGCGGGCTGTGGCCACTCATGGCCGCCAATCTTCGCCTTTGTCAACTGTCGTCAGCACTTTGCTGCCGAGTAATCTTTGGTGGGTGAAGTCGGTGTGGGAATGGCAGCAGCAGCCACAAAACCACAATGTCTCAGGCGTTCGATTTGTTGTCTTCTGACGCGGTGCCCACCAGGCTAGTTTGCTGTGTATAACCCGGAGCTTATCCTCGAGCAACACGGCATCCGGGTAGACTAATGGCCAAACTCATGACCTTTGGGCCTTCCCACCCCTCATCCCCTTTGACCTAGAGATCGCATCATGGTATGTTACCGCCATGTCGTCTGTCTGGGCCCGGCTGCCTGTTCTCAAGACACTTCTTTTCTTGGTACTTGCCATCAGTCAAGCCTTGTGCCTCGCTTTGCTAGAAGATGATTCCGAGGCTGATTTGACCTGGTATATGACAATACGGAGCGATCCAATACCCGGTACACCCGCTTTGCTCGGCCTTCAAGAGCATGCTTTTGGACTTGGCAGAAGAGACTGCCTCGTGAACGGGACAAACTTTTGCTTCAACAATAATGTCGACTCATGTCCGGGGTGCGGGAATTGCTGTCGTGACGGTGATAGAAAGTACTGTTGTGCCGCTGGACGACCATGTTGTGGATCGGGGTGCTGTTTGGCTGGTCAGATATGTTCTCTAAGAGGGGAATGTGTCTCGTCCGTGTAAGTCAACATCTGAGCATCCATTCTGGGCAGAGAATTGACCGTTGAGAAGGGAGACGGTAACCATTACCAAGACCATCTTCCAGACAACCACCCGCATCGCAACACAGAGAGCTACCATCCTGGTGGTCAAGATTGAGTCTTCAACCGTTGTGTCGACTATCGATGTGACTGTCTCAAGCGCTGATACTCAGACGAATATTGTCTGGAAGACGACGACAGTGACTGCGCCGCCAGTTAAACGATCTGCTGCTGTGCTAGAAGTGCCGCTAGCCAGCAGGAGTATCAGGCCATTCGGGGTATCATCAATCACGAGATTGTTTATCTCTCTGGTGCTTGAGAAAAATTCTTCCAGCACCAAGAACAAAAGACGAGGCAGTGCCGGTAGGCTTCGGAGACAGAATCCTTCAACGACCACCATCACCAAGTTTGTCACCGAGATCGCCGACGTCGTCAGCACGACCTCCACCACCATCACGGCCCAGACAACATCGACCTTTGTGACTACGGTCTTTCAAACAAACACTCGGTATGAACCACACCATCATGGGGATAACTGCTTCTGCTCCGGTACTAACCCCCGAACAGTGTCCTACACGCCGTAGCAACCGTAGTCGGGACATCCACCCTTACCATAACCTCCAGGCCCGCGGTAGTTCAGACAATAACCACAACCGCCAGTCTAATCATCCCGCCATTAACAACACCTTCCGATATATCTCCTACTCCATCCGCAACCACCACCCCTACCCCAGTCCCCTCCCAGTCCCTCCCGACAACAACAATAGCAGGGATAGCAGCGGGTACCAGCATCCTAGCTCTCGTCCTCGCTGCCCTTATCATCTTCTTCATCCGCCGCCGCCGCTACCAGTCACAAAATAACCCCGGTTCTTCACTATTCGCCTTTGACCCCAACGACCCAGAGCATGACTACCAAAAGACCATGACAACCGCGACCATCACATCAGCCGGATTAAGACAGCCAACTCTACCGAGGATATTACCGCATTTCGCACCCGCTGCTCCGGCGCATCACCACTCCCAACCACCTTCTCTGACGCCGTCATACCAACAGCAGCAAGACCAGCAGCACAGGCGGAACAGCTCCGGGTTTACCACTTTGGTGGGGACGCCGCCGGGTAGTACGGGGAGTACCAATGCCGTTCCTGTGAAGGCCAATAGGATGAAAGAGTACCGAAAATCAGGCTCGTCATCATCACCGCCCATTGCCGAGGTTCAGGGGAGTGAGGTACCGGTGGAGGGGGCGGTAGAGGTGGAAGGGAGCCCGGTTGCTAGCCCGGCGATGTCTCTTTCTGTGCCTGTTCGTGGTTCTGGCTCTGGGTCGCGGCCTGCGAGAAGGGCGTCATCGGGCTAAAGTGTCATTTTTGGTTCTAGATGTAAAAAGGGGCTTGTGCGTTGTTTTTGCCTGGTGCAAAGAAACAGGAAGTTGGTTTCCATTACTTATGTTCTGGTTATGGTTGGCTTTGGATGATACCACTTTCCACACTCGCTTTTTTTTGTGCTGTTTTTGGTTTTCCTGATGAATGGCGGCTGATAAAAATCTATGAGAATTTGAGAAGGCTATGATCTGATATCATCGGCATTCCTGGATTTACGGGACAAACGAAATGATCTGTTATGAAGTTATGATTTTATACTAAATTACAACGCATCGTCTAAATGGCAGCTTCTTGAGATATACTCGTGCTTGCTAGATACGTTCGCTAATATCAAAATCGTCGTCGCTGATTACAACCACTCTTACGTTGTATCCACATATCCTGAATTATTACATATTTTGATTCATGACCACCAAAATAACCACTCAGAATAATATGAAAACGAGAAGTTAAAACACACAACAATAACCTCTCTGTCTTGAACATCTCATAATTTTCAAAGCGGAGGCCAAGGGAGCATCTTTAAGCAGCGAGTTGGGTAGAACATAAAAGGTTTCGATTTCTTACCAGCCTTAACTGACGGTGCATATTTTGCAGCCGTTTATGGTGTTTGATGCTACTGTTGTAAGTAAGTTGGTAGGTGTTAATGGGAGAACAAAGTAATGATCCATCTCTGTGATTTTAGGGTCTGAGTAATGCTGATTGTTCTAGCTAGCCAGTCTATTAATACAGGTTTAAGCTTCGTTGAGAAGATGAAGTCTGATTTATGTGGGAAGCTGGGTGAATGAATGTAGATGGAAATATATGTTTATTTTCAGGTATTTCACCACATAGAGAGGCCTGAAATGTTGGTAAGAGTTGGGCGGTGATTCAAGTTAAAGAGAGACAAAAAATAGTATGTAATACTCCCATTCCCTACTCCCATAAACCTCCACCCACCCGTCGTCTGAAAAAAATTATTACACTTATACAATAATACAATTCCCGTTTCGATGACTTCCAGAGTTTCCAAACCCCAATCAGCCCCAATCACCCTCCTCTACTTCTTTCTCACTCACTCGTCTTCTCCTTGCTTCGGCTCCAGTTTTCAACTCCCCTCCTCACCCCCCTTCTTCATCAACCAACACATTGTCCCCACCCCCCCCAAAAAAAAGACATCGCTATAAATTCTTACTCATAGGATAATTGTGGTTAGGGTAGTAGTAATAATGACGTGATCAAAAAGCGAAAGCATCAACTTCATTATTCCAAGAAAAGTAAAATAAACTGTACAACAAACCCCCAACCCCAAACCCCCATATGAGGTTATTCAAGAAAATATCCAAAAAGAAATGCGATGAAAAACGATTGTTCATGAATGACCCCCAAAGAGAAAAAAGCATCAAACAAAAGAACCCGTCGCTAAGACCCGTTCCCATTGTGTGGTTTCACCGTCCAAACAAAAAAACCGAATGCTTGTTTTTCACCTTTCATATCGTGGTAATTCTTCCCCTTGTGACGCTGATGATGGTCCCCGACCTACTGCCGGAGAGGCCGTAGCATATGAATAATGTAGCCCGTAATCCTCCTCATCGTTCAGCACCGGCGCCGTGGGTTCAAAGTCCCCTATCGCGGGCGCTATTGGCGGTGCGCTGGGTGGTAACTGTGGTCCTGAACTGCTGGGCCCCGCCATCACATTATCGTCATAATCTTCCGGAAACTCTGGTGGCGCGCTCGCTTCAGCAAGCAGACGTCGCCGCTCAAGCTCCTGCTTATCTTCTGTTGAGTCCGCCCCAACTGCCCCACAGGAGAGTGCTTCCAGCGTTGGGGCTGAGGGTGGTTCAACCGGCGGCGCACTAGGGCCCTCGATTGGCAGCGGAAGATCAGGGGGGGCTGAAGGTGTATCATCAGCGTCGTAGATGTTCTCTCCATTGACAACGTCGCTGGGACTAGAGGGGCCGGCGACATGTGCTTCTGACGGTTGGCTAGGAAGTAACCTCTGTTCAGCGCGTCTGATACGTTCTTTCTCGTCGAGGGAGCTTTCGTCAGGAACTTCCGGTGGTGGTATATAATGTGGGGCGGATGGCGGCGGTGGCGGTTGAGCCGGAACGGTCTCCCAGTAGGGAATTGGTTGGACGGATTGGGGGGGATACGGGGTAGGGAACGGAGGATAGTCGTGTGGGTACGCAGATTCCGGTTCGTAGCCTTCAGGCTCTGGCGATGCAGGCCACGAGTGAACGTGATCCCTGGCGCCATCGTGATAGTCGCTCTCGCGGACCGACACAGTTCGAACAGGAGGCGATATCTTTGACAAACCTTTGGCCTTGAGCCGACTGCTATCTGTCGTCCCAACGATAACTTCAAACAACACGGAAATCACGCCCTTTTCTCGACGGAGCCTATCCGTGTCGATGATGCTTGATCCCCAAGTTGCCACTGAAGGTGAGCCAGTGTCATGAGTACTGCTTGTCGGGCCAAGCGGGACCCCAGGAGTGCTCATTCGCAACCCAGAAGCCACCTTATTGCCCTGAATTTGGCCAGCCAACTTCCCTCCCAGATCAACAAGGACCTCGATGTGATATTTAAATGTGATCATCTCGTATGGGACACCCTTAATGGTGGGAAACACGTCCTCGGGAACCCGGATCGACGTTGTGAAACTGGCGCTCATAGTAGCTGGGTCGATCCAGAGAGGGTTGATAGCTTGGGAGAGGTCTTTTCGGAAAACGCTGCAAGAGCCGGCCGACGAAAGCGAAAGACCTCCAAGTCCAGTTTTTGACTTGGGATAAATTTCTTCTTTCTCGGACCGACTTTGGCTCTGTGATAATTCCCTGGAAAGTGCGACCGAGGGAGCCGAGTCTATGCGACCGAGCCTGTAAAGAGTGACAATAACACCGTGCATACTTTTTAGCTGCCGGATGTGCTGTACCGAAATTTTGATGGGGACCACATCTCCGGGGAGACAGCCACCTCGAAGCAACTCTACTGTTGCTGTGATTGTCCGGTCTTTCAGTGCCGGCCCCTTCTTTCCACTCTGCGACATGGCCGACGGCGTCGTGTAAATCATGTCGCCGTTCCTGCTTGGGCTGGTACTGCTAGTGTGTGCGCTATCACCGCTGATACTGCGAACGTCGCTTTGCAACGGTCCCGGAGCATCGTTAGCTGGTGGGCCGTGCCCTTGGTCATCGCCAACGACGGACAAGGAGCCTTCTGTAGAGTTTTCATTTGCCCGAGTCGAGTCCAAATCTGACGACCGTTCTGGGGGATCGTGTGAAACGGTAGTGGCGGCCTTTTCTAATGTGGGCCCAGGTTGCCTTTTCTTTCGTGGTCGCTTTGATATTGGCTCGAGATAGATGGTGCGCGACGGTGGAGGTGCCAGAGGACCAATATCAACCCTTTCAATGAGATGTATCGGGCACTCAACGGCTGACCTCTGGTCTACCTTGGTGGTGATGGATGGCGGGCGGGTTAAAGTGGCAGTGATCCTGTAGGAAATAGTGCCACGCTCAAACTGTTTGATCAAGTCAGCCAATAGAAAATCACCGCTGATTGAATCCCGCACGTACATCGATACTGCTTGGAAGCCCCTTTGTCGGAAACAAGAGTTCAAAATTGAATTCGTAGCGGCCCGGCTCGAGTCTGCCGTCAGCGCTGAGTGTTTGCTCATCTTCGAACAAATTGACGCGACCAACGCTGTGGCTCTTCTGGCGCGCGCCACGGCCGGTGTTTGTTGGAATCTCGGCGGGATTGACAATGGGCTCGTTGGCAGGCGCACCTGGCCCTTTGTATACGCGTACGAAGCCGTGTAGTGCCACGGTCAAATGGGTGATTCGGACGGGCTTGATGACGGTCAAGATCACGGCGCCCAACACATGGTCTCCAGCACCATACTTTCGGTAGGGCTCGGCCGGGCGGATGTGGAAATCGGTGATATGACGGGCGCGTTGGCGAAGGGGCAGGCTGAGGCGGGAAAAGAAGGACCGGCGCGATGAGGTGTCGTCAACCGATGTCGAGGCTTGCGCGGACGCCAGGGCAGAGGCAGCGGCGCGGTTGTCGGCGGACTTGGAATAGCCCATCTATGCTTTGCTGTGCTGTGACTGCTGAGCATACAGCATCAGGCAATTGCGTGCGACGGGCGAAGGTTCGAGAGACGGACAGGTCAGGAATGCTGTCGGCCGAAACGGTGCGGTGGTTGTTGTGTGCCGTGCTGGACTGACTGATTGCAGGTCGCGAGAAAGCGTGCCAGGGGGTTCAGGGGCGTGGTGTCGGCGTGTCGTCCCATGCGACCGCACGTCGGCTCGGCTCGCAACGATGATTCACACGGGGCTGTCCTCCTCGTAGTCGGCTCTCGATCACGTCGAGGGGCTCACAAAAGATCTAAAGGCCAAGAGTTTGTGGTTGATGAGCTTCAGGTTGCATATGCCAAGGCTGTCTGGCTGGCTGCTTGGCTTGCCAAGAGAACAGGAGTCGTGGGAAGCCAGAAGGCGGCGAGACCACGAATAAGACTGAGATGACGGCTGAGGCAGGCCTGGGCACAGCGGGGTTGGCCTTGCGGAACCCGCCGCTGGGGATGCCGAGCGCGGCCTGGAAAAGCTTGACTCGAGCCAATGCGCCTCACGCAACGTCTGGGACTCTGAATACGATGCCCCGCGATGGGGATCACTCTTTTCTCGATAGAAAATTTTGTAAACACTTGACCTTTGACGTTTCAGCCGCTAAAGCACTTGTTTTATCGTTTTATCGGTCAACCGCCGGTTGGGAACTATACCAGAACAAACCGTTGCGCCAGTCAATCAAAGTCTGGGGAAGACAGGAAACGTCAGTCTTAACTCCCACCGTTCTCGGTCGAGTTTTCTGCCACTCATCCTTCGAGATCCTGTTGGTTGAAAGCAGCAGAACGGGCAAGCATTGCCGGATGGAGGGTATACCTATTAGCAATAATATGCAGTGTGTGTCACTAAACTACCCGTTTGGTAGGATATATCCCAGGGTGTTGCGCGCAGCCCCCCCTGCTATTCGTTGGCATGGCTTCTTGCCTGAAATCTCTGAAGTGAGCCCATCCGCTTAGCAAGCTGCTACGGTGTGACGGCAGAACGAGGAGCTTGGCCCAAGATATGGTTCAGTCTTGTATAATTTGCATCTCCGACCTCATCAGAAGCAAATATGGCAGATGCAAGATCGGGGTCACAAAAGGCAGACAGAGCAGGGCAGGCCCGGGCCGTGGTATTCTTGGCACCTTGGCAACGCATGTCAGATCGATCTTCGACATCATGGGACAGGGCTGGGCGATGAGGCGGGGTCTGTCTCTGTGCATGGTCAATTTCTAGCAGAGGAGAGAGATTTAATAGTAATAAGTACCTCGTACACTTGCTTAAGTTCAGAATCGAAAAGCCAGACTGTATGTATTTGGGTGCAACTTCCCCGCCCACATCCGGAGCTAGTGTACGGGCTTGCTTACCATCTGGAGGAGATAAACATCTCGTGAGCTGGTGCCGGCACAAAGAGGCCATAGATGCCGTGTGTGTGAGGGAAATGTCTGCTAATACGGGCATCTCAAAAAAATGTTGAGCCCATTTATCGTCCGTTAGTAGAGCTAAACAAAAGCCATCGTCGTTGTCGTTGTATCATAATGGACCGTCCCTTCTCTCATCTTCAATACCGATAGCGGGGTCAAGGCCCAGGCACTATTGAAGCTGTGTGGGGCTTCTCCCCGCACTCTCCAGCCCTGTTGCTGTCTCCGAAACTGCTTGGCAGCATTCAGATATCTGGAGGGAAGCAAATTCTCAGAGTGGCGTTAACAAAGACATTTAGCTCTCAGTTATGATGGGTTTCACATGAAAAGCAGTAGTATGTACTGTTAAACGTCAACGAGTTGGAGAAAAACAGTGACATGATCATCTGCCCGGTGCAATGTTTCCCGCTCCCTGCAAGCTGCTCAGATGACAGCCCGTGACAAAGCATTGAACGCCGGAAAGGTGCATTGCCCAGCAGCCTCACAAGCACCATGACGGGAGCCCCTTCTTTATCTCACCAACACGCCAAGAGCCGATGGGACCGCTTGTGAAACATTGTACGCCGGCTTCTCGGCGTCCGTCTCTCATAAACATGGCAGCTTCCTACTCGGTAGCAGTACATTGTAGTAACTCATCAACGTTCTAATTCTTAATCAGATACCATATCATCATTTAAAGTTCTCCTCATGGAGTCTCTCACAACATGAGGGACGTTACTGAGCTACCGCATGACCTCTTTCTCATCGTCATATCTCACCTCTCACCGCAAACCTGCGTGCGATGTCGCTCCGTTTCCCGCCGATGGCACCGCGCCTTTACCGATGAGGCCAACTGCCTGCTCCTCTTGCGGTGGAATTTCCCACGGTGCCGTGAGATGCGTCTGACACTCCTATCATCGTCGAGCTCTCAGAAATCACCAGACAGCCTGTCCACCAACCTAAAGGCCGAATTGGTCCAGTTCGCCCAGGTACCCCGCGTTTGGTCTTCCATATTTGCCCATGTGGCTCGACGGTACCACCACCTCAACCGGGCGACGGCCCGAGTAGTGGATAAGTTGGACATGGCGCCGTCCCAGAACCACCTCTTCTCGTTCTGGGGTGTAGCCCCTTGGAACCGCTATCTGCGCCTAAACGAAAAAACGGCCAGTTTCCACTATCCAGACCCATCATGGTGGTACAGCCAGGAAGATGGTGTGCTGGTGTACCCTGCAACCAAGGCCAAAGGAGATTCACCACCGCTTGAAGCCACCGGGCACATCTATCACATCATTGATCTATCCGCCGGTTTGGAATTCCCCGTACCGTTCGACGTTAGGCAAAAACACATCCGCCGAGTGAGGCTCGCCCAGGGTGCTCTCGTCTTTGAATGGGCAGAAGTCCTCCCGTATCATCAACTCAACGACAGAGAGGTAGTCCACCGTCACTATGTCTCCATCTTCGACGTTGTCCGGCACCCATCTCCCTCCCTCAACAGCAGCAACTGCTTCTGGACCATCACCTTCCGCTCAGAATTCAAACTGCACTTCCTTGGCCTTCCCCTGAACCGCTCTGACCGCTTCTTCTCCACCCACACAGCAACTCACTACGCAGTCTACTTCTGGCAACCCAACCGTTCCCTCTACCAAGACGACCCCATAGAACAGATAGCAGTATGGGATATCTCCTCCCCATCCCCCTACCGCCCATCCGAGGACCCAAAGGGGCGGAAACGTCCAGGCGTTGAACGCACCCCTTCCTTACCAACCGGTCTATGGAGCGGTAAATCCAAAATATCACCCTCTTCCTCCTCCTCCTCCTCCTCCACCAACGGCACCACCCCCTGCCCGCCATCCCCCGACCCCCCAATCAACGAACCTAGCTCCGATCTCGAACGTCCCCGCCGCTTCTCCCTCCCCCAGCCAACCTCCGGCCCGGTAGTTATCCGCCGCATAGCCTGGTCCCAGCTAGACTTTTACGACCTCCGCCAGCGCGCCACCCCCCAGTTGCGCAACCTCTCCCTCGACGATCGCAACCTGTATTTCATCGAGGAAGAGCATAGGTGGGCAGACGGGCAGCACTCTTCCCTTTCCCCCCCGCGTGTCCATCTCGTTCGGTCAACCGGTATCCCGATCATCCCTTCTGGTTGTCGTCGTCCCTCACCGCAACAACAACAACAGTCAGTAGTCTACGGGCCGATATACCTCGACTCGTGTGGCGCAGACGGGGATGTCAACATGTCGTTTTGTCGGCGGGTTGCGCCGCCGACCAGCAGCATTGCGTCCCTAAACGCAGTCAGTGAGAATAATCTGATAGCTCAGTTCCGGCCTGGTGGTGAAAATACTGGCTTGGATGAGGGGGCAATAGGGGAATGGCCGTGGACACCAGGATATAATAACCCCCACCTCGCCCCTTGCTGGCGTCACGAGGATTTTCCCTACTTGACCGTCTCGGAAATGGCCGACATTGCGGCGGGGGTTAGGATCTCGGCTAGGCACTGCTTCATGCTCGAGACCCTCTCTGTGCACGTCCGTCCAGAGATCACGGTCAGAGGTTCAGGAGCTGCGGATGTAGATGGTGGGGGGTGGAGTGCCAAAAAAGGGAAGAAGGAGGATAGGGATGAGGTGAAGAGGGCAAGGGAAAAAGAGTTTAGGATGCGGACGGAAAAGGGTGAGGAGGAGGTGAATCTGTGGGGGGAGTTGCTTGCGAAAGGGCATATAAGCGGGGATGAGAGGTGGGTTTTGGGGGAGGATGAGAACGGACAAATAACGGTGGTTAGATTCTAAACACAAGGTACATGTTATAGATTGGTTTTTTTTGCATGGCAGGTCTTTATAGTCATCTCCAACTTTGTTTCAATTGCAACAAATAGCTTAGGTTTTTATTTTTATTTTCTAGATTTTGTGCATACATTGAGGAGGTGAGTGAGGTTGGCTATTGGGTCGGAATGAGCAGCTTAGGGGGATTCAGGGGCTCGGGGGACGAAGGCCAGAGAGGCCACCGTGCAAAAGAGTGGGTAAAATCCAACAGTAAAAGCGCACATGTTCCCAATGCAAACACGTTTTATCTCATATTGTACAATGGTATCAGTAAAAAAGAAAAGAATAAATAACATGTTCCTCGAACGGAAAAAAACAACAAGGAAAGAAATATCCATCCATAAGCCCATCCTCCTTCGTTTTTGTGTGATCAAAACAAAACGCCTGCTTCGCCCCTTTTCTTCGAAGAGGGCTTGAAAACATAGCGAACGGAAAACTCCCCAAACGCCTTTTAGTCAAAGAACAGTTCAGACTCTCATGCCTATCGTCCTCTTTGACGATTAACCCACCCACAGCAGCCAGCAAACAGCAACGGCCACCCCTTATCAATGCAAGAGAACAACCCCATTCAGCCTCGCGGCACCTTCTCTCTCCAACGACTACCCCTAACGCTCAACTATCAGTTATACCGCAGCAGCAGCAGGCACCTGCAAAAACCGGTCATAATACGTATCCAGCCACTTGGCCGCCTCCTCACCCGCATCATCAATGCTGCTATCCCACCTCCCAATCGACCCGACATACCCATCCGGTCTCACGTTCACAATTGCCACCTCCCCGGGCCCAAGACTACCGAGCCACTTGTTGGTGCACAGTGTGCCCCGAGTATCTTGCTCGGGAATGTCATCGAGGTAGAACGTCCACTTGCTGTCTTGCAACAGTGCGGGCAAGTCGCTGACTTCGATTTCGGACTTGGGCATAGTTGCTGTGACTCCCTGTCAGCTTTCTCATCTTCCAGAAGGGGAATAATTGTCGAAGAACTTACTGATCAAACCAAAAGTAAACAAATGGCTCACGGCTGTATACCTCTCCGGCCTCAGATAAATATCCTCCGGCGCCGGCGCCCGCGGCTGCTTCGCATAACTCACACTAGCCGCCGCACTCAATTGGTTCACCAGCGCATCCGGCGACGCAATCGCCTGGCAGAACGTCTCCAAGAAAATTCTCGACTGATGCACATCCCACATCAACAGGTAAATCCTAAATTGGCCCAGCATCGGAATGTCGAGCTGGATGTCCACCGGATTCGAGTCCAGATATCTCGTCACCTTCGCCGGCGGCAGCAAACACCCCGGCTTCGCCTCTCCCATCACCCAGCTCTGCGGTTCCACCATGTTAATCGCATTTTCGCTGTACTCGGCGCCAATCCCGCTAATGAACCTGACGTTGGTCTTGAAGTTCTCCGCCAGCGCAACCGCATCACCGCCCGCAATCTGGTTGGCGTGTTCATAATCAAAGTTGACCAAATCCAACGCGATCTTTCTTCTCTCCTCCTCGTAACTAGCCAGCAGCGCCTGCTTCGCCAGCCCTCTCGACGCCAGGTTAAGCTTCCACGCCAAATTCCACGCATCATGCATCGAAGTGTTCATACCCTGCGCAGCCTTGGGCGAGTGCGTATGACTAGCATCTCCAGCCAAAAACGCCCTCAAGTGGTTATCACAGAATCTGCTCGCCACCCTCTGGCCGATCTGGTACCGACCAAACCACTCAATATATTTCCACCCAACCTCAAACGGTGCCATGATTTCTTTGGCACGCTGCATAACAAATTCTTGACCGAGCTGGCTCCGGTCGCCCTTCGGCCCAGTCTTCAGCTCGATGTAAAACCGCGTCATGTTGCGCTCACGGGGAATAATCAGGATCGACCCATGTTCCTGGGAATAGACCAATGTCTTGGACCAGATATCCGGGAAGTCGGTCTGCAGTTCTCCGTCGAGGACACCCCAGACTGAGGACTGCGATAGGCCTACGGGCTTCGCATCGGGAATGCTCTTTCGAACCTTTGAATGCGCGCCATCGCCTATAAGAGGAGAAATTACATGTCAGTTTTTCCGTCTCGTGTTTTTGTGGACTCAGCCAAACAAAGCAAAGGAAGTCACCCACAGCCGACAAGATACTGTGTGAGCACCGTCTTCCGGTCTTGTGTCACATTCGCGCGGCAATTGACCTGGAGCGGCCCGCCCTTGCTGTCACAGACACTATACGAGTCGAAAGCATGATTCCTCCGCACTTCGACGCCGCGCTTCTTCAGATCCTCGATAAAGAGGGCCTCGACCATGCCCTGGTGCACCAAGAGAATATACGGGTCCAGCACATCAATCACAGGAGGGTAGTGAACTTCGCGGCCGAGTCGATGAAGGGGCTCTTCTGGTGTACTACGCCAAAAGGCAATATCGTAGACTCGAACGCCGCGCTGGAGCAGGGGGTCTGCCAGTCGCATCTGCCGGAAAGTCTCAATCGTCTTTGGTTGCAAGCCATCGGCTCTGTTTTGTGGAGAAAAATGTTAGGATTCATGAAACCAACATGGCGCAACGTGATCCAGACAACAAGAATCAAAACTTGCCTTCCCACTGGGGTCTGATCAGCCCTGTCATCCACCACCTCTACCTTGATGCCCCAGCGACCCAAGTTGCATGCCAGCATCAAGCCGGCGGGACCAGCGCCGACAACACACACCTGGCACTCGATGGCCGCCTCGGGCATGCTCCGTAGCAGGGAGAGGCGGTCGACACACTCGGCGGTCTCCATGCGGTCTTCACTGACTTGGTCCTCGGTGGGCTTATCGAGAACAGCGGCGGGAGCCATGGCGGCTGGCGGACCGCTGGGGGTTGGGCTCGGAGGAGGAACGGACGGGGACAGGAAAAAGGGGGTCTGGCGGGGTCGTTGCAGAGGGCCTTCCGTCTTTAAACCGCTGGGAAGGTCGTTGCTGGGAGGATTTAACACCATCCGAGAAGGGGAATCCGTCTAGGGGAATCCAATGTACAGCCGGCCGGGGTTGGTTGACAGGTCTCGGTGACAGTGGGGTGGGACGGTGCTGACCGCACACGTTCAGGATTGGCGGGGGACGGCGGGGGACGGCGGGGGAATGAAAGCACCGCAACCGGCAAATTCAGGCTCCTGGTACGGAGAACGCCTGGCCCAACCAGGACAAGGTGAAACGGAGTGTCTGGAAGGTAGTACCTAGGAGGGTTGGGTTGAAAATGGGCGGACCAGTCGGCTGGGACGGGTTCTGTATGTCGTTGACAGTTTCGTCGGGGTTGGGACGGTGAGAGTGCGCCTGTCGATTGCGTTTCGTGGCAGGGTGTATTTGGTATGCTGCAGTATGGTGTGAATGTGGATGTGGATGTAAGGCGAGGGCGAGGGCGAGGGAGCGATGGTGGGACGAGAGATCTGCAACAGGTAGAGCTAGTAGTGGTGGTGGATATCACGCAGTGGCCGCTATCAGCTCGGGAGGGCCAGTAGCAGGACAGGACAGGACAGGCGTGTCTAGAGTTTTGAAGTGGTGATTCTTGCCCTCAGCCAGTTGGTTCTCGGAGGAAGATGCGCAAAAGAAGCATCGCATTACCAATTGCTGTCTAATTCGAGTGGGAAGTTTTGGCTGGAGGTGCGGATACCCGTTTGACATGCCATGTCGCGATGCAGTTTCCAGCATGGGTGGGCTGATTCGACACGGTGGATGATCTGATCTGGCCGCCGCAGCGCCCAAGGGGCTTCCATCAGTCGCTGGTGATTGGTCGGCGCCGCTGAGGCCCAGACCACTCGGCAAGGACCCATGGGGCGAGCCCGCAAAAGGCGCACGGGCCTGTCTGGCGCCACCCCTCCAGAACACCCAAACATCGCGGGGCACTCCATGGAAGCTCCTCGACCGTTGCCAAGATATGGGATTTTTTTTGGATTGGCAGTATTTCTTGGCTTTTACGTCTCCCGATCTGAGAATTGCATCTTCTGTTTTGCAATCACTGTCTTCTCCTTCGTACGTAACAATGACATCGGAACTTCAAGAAGGAGATGCACTGCCCTCCCAATCCGGTAACCATCGACGTGCGTGTACATCACCCACCCAGCCTCCTTCTCAGCAGATCAGAGCAGATCATCGTGTCACTTTGTTTGCAATCTGGACAGTGCTATCCCAAAAATCGTTCGATACCAAGACCCCGTCAACCTCCCCCTTATAGTAAGGCTCGGGGTTCCGAACTGACCGCTCTTCTCCTCTTGAGCAAAATCATCGTATCCGTGTTATCCAATTGATTCACCGGCTTTCCAAGTTGCAAGATAAGCGAGAGTTATATACAACCGAGACATTGACATATCACATCTTTGCCACAGACACTTTGCATTCCTCAGCCTTGATTAGTTCCCGTTTTGGACAAAACTGACATCTGATAAGAGAAAAACAATGGCAATGCAATTGATTGACGCCGCTGCCATAACCATAACCATAAAACCCCCCGAAACTCCATAAACAACAACAACAACAACAACAACAACAGCGCTAATGATGAATTGATGACCTCTTTAGCCCTGACCAGGACGCCCCCGTCTAAATGCTTTGTTTTTCCTTTCCTACAGCCGCCCGTACGCCGTGTCATGCTCTGCCAGAGAGAAAAGAAAACGGGTATCGTGGTTTGCCGTTAAGTGGAAATGAGTAGAGGAAAGAAATGAGTTTTTGCGCCTGTTTGGTCAGGAAATATGTCAGAGATGCCTTTCAGTGTAAATTGAAGAAAAGATCTGAGGATGAATATTTACCAGCACCAGAGAGAAGAAACTCCACCAGCTGAGTTGTCTTGGCCTCTATTATGATTTTCCCTATTCACTGCGGCTCTCACAGACCGTCATCTTAATGTGCTCTTGGTTTGCCGTGGGTGTTGTCTAGGTATCGCGCCGGGAACGAGTGCTTGAAGCGATCATCATGGGATCGTGACGCTCGTGAGTTTAGGAGCAGGGGCATTAACTGTTTTTGTGCTTTTCGTTTTTGTCGCGACGAGACGGGATTCAAAGGGAGTAAAACGACGCCGAGGACCAGTCTATTAAAGAGACATTGTTAGTTGTTGGTCCGTGGTATTTTGGTGGTGGGTAAGGTAAGGAGTGATGGATAGGCTGACTTACACCGGATCTCAGCCTTCCTAATCGGGAAGCAGGCCGCAAATCGGGGCCAGGTCGATGTAAATGTACAAGGTGTATCTTTTTTTGTTCTATATATGAGTGTTGGTAATCTCAAAATGCGTTTTTATTATGCGAGATGGTAACATACATTTTATCCTTCATGAAAACGCTTGACGAAGCAATCCAGATGTCCTGCTTAGGCATGCTGGGGGCCCAGATTGATGGACTCATCATCAACGGAGTTAACATCGAAGACCCGAAGCAAGACCTTCTTGTTGGACCGATGCCGATGCATAATCTTTGTCTTATGCTTGTCAGCGAGCTTTTCGTATGCTGACCAGCCTACTTTGGCCTCGGCTTTGGTTATAACGATATTGTCAATTTCATTGTGGTGATGGAGGTTTTGGCCAGTTAAGCCAAAGAGGAAGGAAGTGCTGCTGCCCGTCATGATTTTGAGAGTTTTGTTGCTTTTTGGTAGCTTGTTTACTCGATCGTGAGGTCCGAGATAGATGTCTGTGAACGCTACGAGTGATGGATGAAGCCGAGATAGGGGTAGGTAGGATCTGGTAATATCAGCGTGAAAGTGTAGCGAAGTAGGACTGTCAAGATCAAGGAAGATGATGAAGTTTGGGGTGCAGAGGGAAAAGAAGATTCCAGGCTAGGGAAAAGACCACAAAAATATATAGGCGAAAGATCCAGCTGGCATGGCTGCCTCTTTTGGGCCTTCCTATTGTCCTGCTCACGTGTAATCAAAACCTGGTTGACTGTGCTTTCCGCAGCCGATAAGATGAACATCAGACGATGAAGACAATAGCCATCAAGGGGCTGTTACTGAGTCAACGAGCAAGTATGTAGTCTTGATACGAGGGAGAGTTAGGCCTTGTGGTCACAGATAGAAGCTCTGCCGCCTGGAATACTGGGTCTTCCGTGTTTTGAAAGTTCAGATGGTCAAGAAGAGCAGTCACGAGCAGCCTTCAACAATGAGATATGGGGCAAAGTGAATGGGTTTTTCTATTGAGAACAATATTAAGAATACGCTGTCAGGAGCAGGACTTATGTGGGCTTGGGTATCTGGTAGCACAGGCAACTGCTGTTGACTGGCGGTCGATATTCGTCCCGAGTCTTCTTCGCGCGTTGGCAGCTCCGTGAGTGTTTTGTTGTTGAATTTTGCCTCCTTATGAGCCTCTCCAAGTTACACTAGTTTCAAACCATCAAGTCACGGCACTAGAATCATTCATGGATAATATGTGGCCTTGGACAGTATCGAGATGTCGGATTCAAAGGTCACATTGAAAGACTCAGGGCTCTGGAATCCATCACGTATTCCTCGCTAACCACACAAAACTACCGACAGACGGCCCGTCCCGTTACCAAGACACCGGGCCTCGATGAATGGCCCCAGATTCGGCTTCTTCGGGAACCACAGGCTTTTTCACATTTCACCTTCCACCTGTCGCCCACTGATGTCACGAAACTGCTCCAGAAACAAAGGTGAAGTTTCGAGCAACACAAGTAAGAAAACACTGTCAAAAATTTCCTCGTGCCTCGGTCACAGCTACTTCATTCCTGTCCTACCGGATTACCACTGAACAAAGGACCCAGCCTCGTGAGTCAACTTTGGCGCACTTTTCCTGCCTTTCGAAGCCCGGAATCACATGCTAACAGCCTCACAAGTCTAGGTTCTACCTGGACGCGCTTGTTTCAAGTCAACAAAGAAAAGACTGCTCTTGAAATTATTCCACTAGTCACCGCCTAAACCAACTTCACCTCCCATCACCGCAGCAACCGCCCTTTTTTACTCAACAAACACCGTACTTTCGCCAACCCCCTTATCCGCCTTCTTCTCCTTCTCCTCATAAAACTTATCCACATCCTCCACCACCTTCCTACCCCTAAACCCCTTCATAATCCCCACCCCCTTCACCCTCAACCTCCCCGCATACCACCCCGGCAGTCCCCCCAAGAAAGGCAGCATATTCCCCATCTTTGGCAAAATCACCTGCCCGCTCTCCCCCTTCAGCACCTGCCTCACCACCGCCTCCGCCACGCTCCCCGGCTCCAGCGCCGGGAGCATAAACGGGCTGTCATTGTGATACCCCTCAAACAGCGCCGTCTTGGTATACCCCTGATTCACCACCACCGTCCTCACCCTATCCGCCCCATACGTCGCCTTGATCTCCGCCGTCAAGCCCTCGTGGAAACTCTGCGCCGCGGCCTTGCTCGCAGCATAGTCAACCATATTCGGGACTGACACCCACGCTGCAAAAGACGCCACCGTCACCACCATGCCATGATTATGCTCGAGCATAAAGGGCAGGAATTCTCGAACGGTGGAGTAATGAGAAAAGTGGTTCACATCAAAGGTGAACTGGACGTCCCTCGGGGTGGAGGCGAGGATAGACTTGTTTTGCACCACGCCCGCGTTATTGATCAGGACGGTGGGGCTGCCGACCTGGGCGCGGATGACGGCGGCGACGCGGGTGATTTCGGAGGGGGAAGTGAGGTCGCACTTGAAGTAGGAGACTGTGGGGCCCGGGGAAAAGGTCAAGGGCTGGATGTCGAGGACGACGACTTTGATGGAACGCTCGGCGAGGAGCTGGACAATTAGGCCGCCTATGCCGCCGGAGCCGCCGGTGACGAGGACGATTTCTTTGCCTTAATACACACAATATGACATTTCTGTTAGTGGACTGCTTGATGGGAGGAGGGAAAAGGAGGTGGGGGGAACGTTACCAGTCCAATCATACTTATCGTCTACCCAGCTGTTGTTGACCTTTCTCGTCAACCAACTGTTTCCCCAGCCGAGCAAGCTCAAGATCAACAACTTCCTGACTCTGGCAAAGGCGGTCGGGTGCAGGATGGAGAAGTCCTGGCCTTGCTTGGTATACTTGGCCAGCAAAAACAGGGGCAGCAAGATCTTGGGGTTGAAGGCTGTGTTTTTGATCAAGGAGATCAAAGCATCGCCTTTGAACCCTTCGCGGGGGAGGAGACCGGTGTGGAAGGGCATTGTTTTTCGTCACTTCTTGCGCCCACGCTTTTCGAGGGGAGTGTACTCGGTGAAGGTGGTGATACTGTTGATACACACTTAGAGACAAAGATAGAGAGATAGAGAGTTAGGTGAGCTGAAGGAGATAAAAAGCAGTGAAACTGAGAGAGCTCCCCTTTCATATCAGCCCACCCTAGACCCCAAGGTGAGCCCCCCCCCCCCCCTTGTCTTACATATGTGGTATTCATTATTGCCAAGATTGCTACGCTGGGTATAGTATGAAGATGGAAATGCGGGGGAGGAGATAGCCTGCCGAGGTTCACACTTCTCCTCCCGCTCGTGTGTGTGCCCCCCAGGCCCTGGCAAAATGCGGGGAAGGCGCATTTTGGGGGCAACCAAAAACCTGGGGAAGAAGCTTGCTTCGCCCAAAGGGGTAAAAGGTGGAATGTTGGCGGGTTTTTTCTTTGTCTCAGCTTGTGATTGGGACTGGGCTAGGATGAATAAGGAAGAGACCAGAAATGTGAATGTGATATTCGGATTGGGTTTGGGAACCGGGATTCAAATGTACCTACCTGTTCAACGCCGTAATATAAGCTTGGAGAATTGTATACAAGATCATAGCCAACCAAGTGATGCCGTCTGTGACTTACGTCTACAACTTCGCAGGTAGCATAGTACATACATACCTATGAAGATTAACCCCTAGGTCCGGACCACCTCATTGCTTACCCACAATCTGCCTCAGCTTCGCCCTCAATCCCGCAACCTCATCGCTGACCCCCTTCGAACTCTTCAATGTGAAGACCGCCGCCCTCTGCGCAATGTCAATCAACTCCTCCACCTCACCACCCCTTGCCAACCCTGCAATCAACACACCGGTAAATGTATCACCAATCCCATTCACGCTTACAATATCCCCCTCTTTGACTCTTTCCGCCGCTGGGAACAGTCTCATGTAAACACCCCCCACAGTTGGGTGGTCACTCAACGACCTGCTCACGACCCACCTGGCGTGCTCAGGGTCTCTGATCCTAGGATCGTTCTTCTCTAGCAGGGTCGTGAGCAACACCCCGTTGGAACCGAGCTTGGTAATGATTGTTGGGATATAAGGTAGGAGATTAACGCTCTGAACCGGGATGCCTGCGTCGGTGGCAGCAGCACCGGCAATGTCAACAAATTGCTCCCGGGCGCCGCGCATGATACCAAACGCGTCGATGATAGGGAACCAATTATGCGTGTCCAGATAACCGTTTTCGTTTGCGGCTTCGTACATGGTCTGTAGTTCGTATTGGTTGGGAGTAGATAGATGAACGCTCGGGTGAGGGAAAAGACCGAGCTCTGGCTTCTTGTGGTGGTGCTTGGGCTTTGGGAATAGCCTCGCTGCTTTGGCAGCCGAGACAGGTTCAAACGCGATCTTGGCGTTGTGCTTATGGCCGGCTTGGATCCAGGTTTGGATGTCATGCTCAGCCCAGTTGGCGTCGACGACCATCCATTTTGGCTTGGATGCTCTGACGGCTGAGTTCCAGTAGTTTGGGAAGGAGTGAGTGGAGATGATTGCCATGTCGGCCATGGCGAGGACGAGAGATTTGTGGGCATCATTCACCGCGACGTATTGAGCTGTCCGGGCCGAGGGGTACTCATGGCCAAGAGTGCGGATGTAGGAAGTGTCAAGGCCAGCGGCAGAAAGTGAGGAAAGAATGGTTGAGCCAGCACTGATAAAGGGTTAGCATGGTAAATTAATTAAGACAAGGATAAACCTGCATGTCATCGCCAACCATGCTGCATAGCCGGACATTGTTCTCCTCGCTCACCTTGTGGGCGGCGAGGGCAATGTTATGACCCACACCGCCCACAGATTGACTGATGGAAGCTGGATTGGATGTGTTGAGCGCTGGGGAAACTGTTTTGCCACTGCCGGCATAGTCGCAGTTGAGGTCAAGAGCGACTGAGCCAGCAACGAGAATGTCCACAGTATGGTCAGCCTGGTCCAAGTCAGTCAGTCCTTTTCAATCCGTCTCTGATGCCTTAGGTACTTGCCTTCGGCTTCTCAACATTATTGGACTTGACCTCAGCCTTGGTGGCAGAAATAGACTGCTGCGTGACCGTCGCATTGCTTCCTGAAGCCATCCCAATTGTAACTGGGTTCCCACCCACCAACTTGGAGAACTCAACCGCAATCTTGGCCGCCCTAGCAACGTTATCTCTCACCAGCGCCTTATTCGCCGTGACACTCCGGCCGTTCGTCAACTCCTTGATCCTCCGTAAAACAAAAGGTGTATTCTCATTCCCTGGCGCCTTCTCCTCAGCCTCCCTCACAGCAATCTTGATCACCTCCTCCATCTCCGACCTTGGAATCTCAAACTCCTTTGGCAGCGGGTTTACAAACAACATCCCCGTCTCAATCCCATATTTCTCCTGAGCCAAAAGAATAGCCGCTGCCTCCTTCTCATCCCACACTACAGCCGGACTCTTGATCCCGCTCTCCCTCGCCCAAAAAGCCGGGAAATCCACCTCTTTCTGATCTTTGCCATCAGCAAACGTAGCAACCAACACCCCCTGCGTCTCCAAAACCTCCAAAGTCCTTGGAATATCCAAAAAGCCCTTAACACCACTGCTAACAACCGCCACCCTCGTCCTCCCCAACTCTGTCAAGTCCGCAGAGATATCCATCGTACTTTCCCCACCCTGGTGAACACCCCCCAGCCCTCCTGTGCCAAACACTCTAATCCCCGCTGCCCGTGCAAGAATCATCGTTCCGGCAATGGTAGTCCCGCCGTGAATCTTGTTGCCACACAAGCCCTGCCCTACGAGATAGGCCAGGTCGCGTCTGGAGACTTTCTTGGCGCCTTGGTCGCACATGGTGGTGATCTCTTCTGGGGTGAGGCCGACGGTGGCCTGGCCAGCGTAGATGCCGCACACGGCAGGAATGGCGCCGTGGTCGCGGACGATTTGCTCGAGGTTGAGGTCATTGCCTATGGCGCCGTGGGTGTAGATTGTTGATTCGAGGGCCACGAGGGGGGTGTTGGATTTGAGGGCAGAGGAGATTTCGGGGTGGATTCTGAGCCACGATTGGGAGGTGGGGGATGTGAGGTAGCGGCGGTGGGGGTGAGTTGGTAATAGAGGTCGTTTGGGAAGGAGTTTGGAGAGGGGGCGGGTGAGTGCCATTTTGCTGAGGGTAGGCTGGTATGGGAGGCTGATTGAGTGAGGAAAGGGAGGCTAGCTGGAGGGATCTTCTGCCGCCAACAACTTGAAAAAGAAAGCTGGTTATGAGAATAACTGGTAGCCTATAATGAAATAAAGATGTTTGTGTTCATCTAAATATGTAAAAGGATAACATGAGGTTACCTATGGTTGGCTTATGAAGAAGCTGTTTGTGAGAGGTCACAGTGAGGCGAGAGCAGCTTCATAGACAGCGAAGAACCCAGCATGGTTCGACAGGGGTAGCTTTGGCCAATGAGAAGCTGCAGTTGCTAACAGGTCTGATAAATGTTCTAATGGTGACACACAGATATACGATTAGTAGAATAGTCATAGGGTGGAAAATAGACTGAATGAATATGATGGCTTCAATGCTTTCATAGAACTTTAGAGTTTCATATAAATCAGCCATTGACAACAGTTGCCCTTCCCTCCATCATCTGGCTCTTCCGGCACTATCGGCCCTCAATTGCGATCTCATCTTATCTTAACCCTCGAACCCCACACATAAAAAACCAAAGCTAACCCCAACCCGGCATCCCTCCCAACCTGAAACCTGCCGAGCTTGTGCCAACCTCCGTGCATGATTTGACGTCTCTTCCTCCTTCAAAACCAGAGATGACATCTCTGCGTATCAGCGTCACGCCTGTGCTTTCAGCTGGCCGGTTCACAAGGCATCCGGTGAATCTTGCATAACGGGTGCCTCATCACACCTGTTGAAGTGGGTGTAAGAAACCCTCAAGAAACGGGAATCATTCTCACTCGCACCCAACAAGGTGGTTCGCTTGTGTGTGTGAGTGGGCGGGTGGGTTATGTCCTTCCTGGTAATCTCGCTCTCATTATATACCTACAGAGACACGGGATCTAGTAATCCTCTTGCTTCCCGACTTTCCGTTGTTTCTCTGTTTCTTCTTTTTTCCTTGAATTGATGTTGGCCAAATAGTCTTTTGCCGCCACTCCTTCATCGCATTGTATTCCTGTCTCTCTTTTTTGCAAAACCTCAATTTTATCAGCCGCGGTGTTTTAACCATCAATAAACATTTTTCACCATGACATTCCTAAAACAAACAACCATCGGGCTGCTCTCCCTCTCCTCCCTCTCAACCGCCCTCGAATTCACCATCGCCGGCGGTCAAATTTTCACACCCGGCCTCGCAGTCCTCAACTCACCACAACCAGGCACACCCTTAGGAGGCGGTATGCCCCCCCGCGCCCTTCTCTTTTATCCCATCCCCACACTAACATCTCCCCCATAAAGACCTAATAGAAATCTCCCTTGATATCACCACCAACGGCCGCCTCCCCCTCCCCCCTTACTCCCCCGACTCCCCCTCCCTCATCCACAACATCTCCATCTTCCTCTCCTCCTACTCCACAGGCCGCAACTTCACCATCACAAACGGCACTGCCACCTCGTCCAACTTCAACGAGAATGCCTCCCTCGGCAACATTTTGTTTCAGGAGCCAGGGTCAACAGTCAAACACGTCAAATGGGTCTGGCCCGACTGTTTGGTGGGAGACGGCCAGCCTCAGGATCTGGACAGCGCTAGAGGAGCGTATAATGTCAGCATCAGGCAGAGCTTCAGGCTGAACGGCGAGGACTTTTACACGGTGTTTGACGTGCCGATCTCGGTGACGAATCGGATCGGGGAAGAGGCGTCGAATGGGGTTGCGAGGCCGAGCTGTGAGGAGCTGGAGAATGGGCTGTTGGGGTGGGAGGAGGTTGTGAAGGGTGCTGATGAGATGGGGGCATTGTTTGCGCCAGGGGATGCGACTGTGCTGGAGACTAGTGGTGGTGGTGGGGAGGAAGGGCAGGATGGGGATGGGTTGGGGCCTGTAAGGCCGGGGGCAGGGAGTGGGAGTGGGTTGGGGAGTGGTGCTGAGGGGTTGAATGTTGGGCTGCGGTGGCTGGTTGGGTTGGGGTTGGGAGTGGCTTTCCTGTTGTGAGGTGGGTGAATTCGTCGATGGCGGGTGGTGTGTTTTGTGATACCCGGGTCTGGCAAGGAAGGGGGAGGCCTGATACAAGTCAAGATGTTGTCATTTCGGTTGTTATGTTTTAAGGTAGTTGATGGGACTTGTATATATGGTAGGAGGTAAACCACGAGAATAATGTAATAGGATTGCAAAACTCAGGTGGTGAAGTGCATACGTGCGGGGAGAGAGCACCGGACAACACGGTCAATCTGTGGACGAGATGCTTGGGAAATCCGACTCTCTCCTTCAGTCGCCCTCGCAAAGTTCTCATTCGAATCGAGACCGAGTTGTTTGCGACTACTTTTAACAATCTTGTACTTCATCCAACCTCAGAGACCACCCTAGGAACTTTGGCCGGTGAGCTTTGGCGCCATTTTCTGTATTACTTATTCCTCTTATCTCCCCTTGCTATGGCCGGAATCAGAAGAACTCTCATCTCGAATATTTGTCGTATTTACTTCTCTTACCATCCTACAATTCCCATGTGGGCATCAGCTTCGGGATATCAATGAGCAAGGCTGACCGCCAAGTCCAGCATACCCCACTAAAAATGCTGCAAAGTGGACCCCTCCCCATGTCAAATTTGCAAGGCTACCAGTTCAAAAGCTCCAAGCCAAAAAAAAAAGTTATCACTATCAATCGCATTTGTGCAGAGCTTTATCCAAATTCCCCACGATCCCTCCCAAACTTCCAATTTTACCAAAACACAACACAAATCAAAATGTCCCGCCGGCGCCAACAACAAAAAGAAGACCCCTCCTCCTCCGAAGAGGAGGGCTCCTTTGCCAATTTCTCCAACGAAGAAGATGACGACGCCTCCATGTCCGACGCCGACAATTCCTCCAGCTTCGACTCCAGCGACTCCGAAGATGAGCGCCGCCGCTCGAGAAAAGAAGTCAACCTCACCAAAGACTCCGACGAAGAAGATCTCGAGCGTCTCGTCCTCGGCACCAAATCCGCCGACGACTTCCGCGCGCAGCTCTTCGCGGGGGATGATTTCCTCCCCGATGTCACCGACTCCAAGGCTCTTGTTTCTGTCACTGCAACGGAAGACGACAACCAACTCAAAGATGTCGACGATGCGATGCTTTTCATGGTTGACACCGTCGGTGGTGGCGAGGGGGTGATTGCCCACGCGGAGAAGAAGGCTGAGGAGCCGGTGGATAAGCCTGCCTGGGAAGACAGCGATGACGAGAGGCTTACCGTTTCGCTTGCCGGAGTGGGGAGGCTGAGGAAGCTGAGGGAGTTTGCGGGGGAGGATGTGGTTAGTGGGGTTGAGTACAGCGAGCGGTTGCGGGCGCAGTATCTGAGGATGTACCCCCTGCCTGAATGGGCGAGGCCGGCGGAGAAGAAGAGGAGGAGGAGAGTGTCTTCTGCTGCGGAGGGGTCGGATGAGAGTGGGTTTTCTGGGGAGGAGATGGATACTGATGAGGAAGGGGAGGATTACGAGGATGTGCTCCCGCTTGATGCGTTCCTTAGGAACGTCAATGCTTTTGCTGAGGATAATGATGCGAGGTCAACAAAGAGGAGGAAGTTACGGCCTGAGACGCTTGATATTCAACGGACGAGGGATATTCCTGACATTCACAAGTCTGGGGTGAGCTGTTTGGCGTTTCATCCTAGGCATCCGATTTTGTTGAGCACCAGTGTTTCGTCGGTTATGTTTCTGCATCATATTGATGCTGCGGCATATCCGATGCCGAATCCGATGTTAACTTCGGTGCAGGTTAGGAGGACCGACTTGCGCCGGGCGGCGTTTTTGAGCGTGAAGGGGGAGGATGGGGAAGGGCAGGGTGAGGAAGTGGTGTTTGCTGGTAGGAGGAAGTATTTCCACAGCTGGAATTTGTCGACGGGTGCGGTGAAGAAGGTTTCGAAGATTGCGGGGCATCAGAAGGAGCACAAGACCATGGAGAGGTTTAGGGCTAGTCCTTGTGGACGGTGGATTGCGGTTGCGGCGAGCGATAGGAAGGGGGGTGGTATGCTGAACATCCTTAATGCAGCTACCATGCAGTGGGTTGCGCAGGCGAGGATCGATGGGAGGGGAGGCATTGCTGATTTCCAGTGGTGGGGCAACGGGGAAGGTTTGACAATCGCCGGAAAGGATGGGCAGGTTGCGGAATGGAGCTTGGAAACGAAGAGAACGGTGGGAGTGTGGAGAGATGAAGGGTCTATCGGCGGTACTGTTCTGGCCATGGGTGGCAGCCATGGTCCCAAGGCGATTGGAGAGGACCGGTGGGTCGCTGTCGGTAACAGCAGCGGTATCGTTAACATCTATAACCGGAACGAGTTGTTGGTTGCTGGCAAGAAGGATAAGAGGGATGTGGAGATCAAGAAGCTTCCTACGCCCACGAGAGTACTTGAGCAGTTGACCACGGCTATCACTATCTTGGCTTTCTCGCCGGATGGACAGCTGATGGTTTTCGGAAGCAACCTCAAGAAGGATGCGCTGAGGTTGGTGCACCTGCCCAGCTGTACTGTCTACCGCAATTGGCCTACAGAGCAAACGCCATTGGGTAGAGTCTCTGCTGTTGCCTTCAGCGCTGACAGCAGTATCATCGCCATTGGCAACGATTCTGGCAAGGTTCGGCTGTGGGAGATCAGGGGTTAATGATAGACGTATGTGTATAAAAAGGTATGGCACATTAAGCGGTTAATAAAAATGGGCTTAGAGGTAGATATCCAATGATTTTAGGTACATAATGTCTCTCTATTCTTGCTCTTTCCGTAACGTATGTGGTCAATCGCTCTATGTAATCAGCATTCCATGACCCCAGAGGTACGCTCGGTTTTCCCACACAGCTGTTTGCTGTCTCTCGTCTTCTCTGATGGACATCAGCCCCTGTGGTGATGGTGCAGTATCTCCCTCAACAAAGTCTTGACGGGTCCCAATCCGTTCTTGACCCATTCTTTGGGATATATTCTTCTAGTCTTAAGTGTGTATTTGACGAGGTTCGTATGGCTGGGGAAGCGTTGTGGATAAACCTTTGGGTATGCCCCAGCAGTGTTTTCCTCAACAGCGTCGACAAAGTCTTGAATGTTGATAAAGACGGCTTTTAACGCCTGTAATATGTTCTATCAGACCTTAGTCATTGAAGCTAGGGTTTGGTGGCCATACCTTTCGGCACTTGGTCTTGCTGCTCAGGTCGAGAGCTTGGAGCTCGTGATCGTAGAAGATGTCTGAGCAGAGGCGCTGCCAGTCCCCCAGGTCGCCGGCGCCGAGGTATTCGTTGAAGCTTGCGACGATGGCTGGGAGTTGCTCTTCCTGTTGGCTGATTTGGGGACTGTTCTTCTTCTTGTTCTTGTTTTTGCGAGCCATTCTCTTGGGTTGGGAAGGCTCTGCTGGGTCCCGGTGAGTGGTTTTGTGGGACGACAAAGTGCTTGAAATTCAAATTGATAAGGTCAAAGCTAGCCGATCCAGTGATTCTTGGTATCAGGCAAGGACTGAAGTTTGCGCTGAAATTTGAATCCCCCAAGAAAGGGCAAGGTGAGAAGACTAAAAGCAAACATGCAAACGGAGGCCTTTGACCGGGAGCGTATAGGGTTGGGTATCTTCACCCGCTGCAGAAAGGCAGCTTGCATAATACAGGGAGACATTTCTTTGGTCGCCATAACGTGGATCTCAACATTCTCAAGTGAAAAAATAAACGTGTAGCTGTGCCTTGCAAACCAAGGTTTCGGTGGTCCCCGTAAACCTCTTTCTTCAAAAACAGTGTCCTTAGAGAAGGCCAACTTATTTTCTACTAATTTATTAGTTTATTAATATAAAGCTAGCTCTCAAGTAGAAATTGGCTCATTATAGAGTTATAGTCTCTTAAATACTAGATTTATTTTGTTTATTTTACAGCAGTCGAACAAGCCCGAATTCAACGTCAATATTTCTCTTAGACAAAGTCTTCTTAACAGAGGCGAATTTCAACCGAAACCTAATACAGACGTCACATGGGCCACCGAAACTTTGGATTGCAAGGCACAAAGGTAGCAATTGATCAAATGTTGAACTCGAACTCTCAAAGCTACCAGCAAAAATAAATTTCACTAGAACAAGAAACCTCCAAAACCGAGCAAATGCCCAGACATCTCTTCCATCACCGCTCGGGCTGTTGTGTCCCAATCCCATGACCCCTTTCTAATAATCTGCATTTGATCAAGATTTAGCTGCAGTAGTCACTATTGCCAGCGCCAGTATCGACGCAGGTGCCGGGGGCATTGCAGCTCTTGATGAAGGTGAGCCATGATCCTCCGACGCAGTTGAAGAGGACATTTTCCAGACTATCTACACCTAGCCACGAGGGTGCATTGGAGATTGTTGTCATGATCAATTCGCGGGACCAGCCTGAAGCGCTGTTAAGTGGACTATTCAATACCCAATCAAAGGATCTAGCGACATACCTATATTGAGCAGAGTATGCCCACAGTAGGAGACGCCGCTTGAACATTCACCCCATGTACGGGCAGAAATCCCGGGAACCGGGGCGGGGGAGGCCGTGGCTAAAGTAGCCAGGATTGAGAGAGCGACGATGGACTTCATGTTGTCCGAGTTGTGGTCTATGTTATTGGTGATGATTTGATGAGTTCAGGGAATGAATGATGCATGAGAGAGGAGATGCTGCGTTTGGAACCCACCTCCGTCACCTTATATACCTTCAGCGGTCTCTTAGTTTTGGCAGATCATGGCATCCTCTCCCTGGGAAACACATGCTTCCCATAATACGGTTCGATGATACTCGGATCTGATCTGAGGTCTGTGATATTTCGAGTTGTACATGGCGTAGGACGTTACATATCACCATACTCGGAGTAAATGTGTTGTCAAACGCCCATTAAGGAACTGAGGTATGAAGATGACAGCATGTTGGGAGGTAATTAGTGTCTCCCAAAAGAAAGTAGGCAAACAGCTAGCAATAGCCGTCTGTAATTGGTGAAGGGGCTATAAACAAACCCACGAGTGGGCGCAGGTTCAGGAAGGCTGGTTCTCTTTTTTATCTCTTGAAAGTCATGGGCTGTTCTTCAATGAACATTGTTTATAGAGAAGTCGTAAATCCGTGTTTCAAAACAAGCACCAGTAAGGCTCTGGGTTGGAATCATAAGTGCTTATGAAGAAGCCGCTGAGTGATACTCTTCGCGGAAGAGTCCAATTATGCAATTGCAAGTAAACCTTTCGGTCATCGTAGCTTGCCACACCCAAAGTTGGCTGGAAGCTTTAGATGTATGTAAGCTCAAATTCAGTCTCTGGAAGCCGGAAGAGGTCTGTCAGGATATCCCTGGTTCAAAGTATGGTTAGCATAGATGTACATTTACCATAGGTAGTTTATGTTGCTCATGCGATGAGAACATACAGTCATACGTCCATAGTGCTACGGAGTCAATAGCATCTGGACTACGTTTATGATATAGCCCATTGTTCACCGGACCCTTGGTATAGCACTGAAAGGATCCTCGCCTTTTTCGTTGGGCTCGGTCGGTTATCTTCCCCTTTTCGGCCCGGCAAACTGGTTGGAGACTCTTCTTGCAATGCTGATAAGCAAGAGGAGAAAAGTATCCGCAGATTGTTTTATCCCTCAGAGACAACAAAAACCCAATGGAGCTTCCAAGAGTTCCAGAACACCTTTAAAGACGGTCAGGTTGTGGTCGTTGTCAAGCTGAGGTTAAAGTAAGCAGCAAAGACTCCACAACGGAAGCATCTCAACGGCCGCGGCAACCCCCACGTGTCCAGCTAAGCAGCGGCTAGACAACAGCGACATATTTTGCGGGACCGAGACCGCATGAATGTAAATAAACTGCAATTGAACTCCGCCAGAGTCTCCAGTTTGGTGCCTGACAAGACAGTGATCACCTTCCAGGGTTCAGAACTTTGAGAGACAGAAATTCAAGAGGAATAATACAGCTGATAAGCCTGCTAGTAACCAAGATATGCAGCCACCCTGCAAAAAGCTGAAAACCCCTGTGCGGCGGTTGCTAATACCTTTCCTCTTTAGCTCTGGCGTCGCCCGGCTTCGCAGAATGCCCCGCAACGGCCTGCGGTTGCCGAATTTTAGCGGGCCCGGATACCCCGCTGATCGGATTTCAGAATTTTAGCCCGCCGCGATTGGGAGCTTACTCCAACATGCACAGTTGTGCCGAATGAGACGTAACGTGGGAAAAGATGCCTTCGACACATCGCCAATTGCTTGATTCTATCAGAGTAGTGTCATGCAAAATCACGCACGCACGCGCCGCCTACGGACAAACGGCCACAAGCCCAACGACCCGAGGCACCACCTTCTCTCTCAACTGCCCAGACCCAATGTTTCACAGGATGCCTTCCAACAGAAACAGAGGCTGGCTGACCTGACCCTCCATGATGGGATGATGAAGCAACCCGGGCTGAACCGGAGAGAGCGAGACCAATTGATTCTCGCCAGCTTTACTTGAGTGCTCCGAGCAGAATGCCGATGTCATCGCCTGCAAGCAATCGCAATGGCGTTCCCAATGGGTTGGTTCCTCTTCGTCGATTCTGGCTTGCGACGACGTGTCAGGCCATAAAGGGTCAGCGCCCTCTGGTTCTGATGCATGGCCGCCAGGTTTGAGGACATTTTCCCCAGCCCTGTTTCCCGAGCTCGCCCACATTGCTGGGCTGGCAGGGCGCACGCTTTGGGCTGCAGGTCGTCTTATCCTAGGCGCATTGCATATGTAGGTTGAAAGGTCGAAGGAAACATGTGTCGACGCCGGTTTTATTCTCGCAAAAAGAGGGGCATATGATAACACCTACGCGGCAATGATAATGACAATCGCCTCTTTCATTCCTCTGTAGTAGCGTCTGTCTCACATCATCATCTCAACATTGCGTTTGAACCTGCTCGCAATCCTATTATCCTTACCCAACTACCAAGCCATCGGCAGCAACAGGTCACCAACATGGTTCCCTAGGTGTGTTCGCTGCACTGTGCTTCGAGAACCCTGGCCAACATCTTCTGTCATCTGTCATCTCATCTCGAACTCCTCCGTCGCAAGGATCCCCCCGCGATAGTGGAGAAAAAAGACCCCACGTACCTGTTTGTCGGCAATGGCGTGGTGGGACTCGCGAAGAGAGAGCCGCCAGGCCCCAGTATCTTTACTTTCTGCGTCTTTGGACGATGGCGCCCTTGCTGTTGCCCGTCCTTCCCCACGGCTACGAAAGCGATTCTCTGCAGGCGATGCCTTCCCGAGGCTTGACTCCATCAACACCACCACGAGACAGCGCCACACCACCTTGGACATGGACGAGAGAGCCTTGTTATCGCCCGTCGCCGAAGAAAATGCGGAGTCATCCAGGTCGCCAGCGCTCGTGATTCAAGTCGAAATCTTTTTTACCGACCCCGTCATCCGATCTCGCTATTCAAGGAGCTATGGCAGCTCACCCACCTTCGATGCCAACAATAGGATATGCCGTGGGCTCGTGCGCCGCATTGAGCGCTGCTCGGAAGAACTCATCACTCGAAAGGACTCAAGCGCCTTCAATGCCTTCGTGGATCCAGGTCATGAACAGAAACCCCCGAGGTTCGAACTTACATTCCGCATCTTGACAAGGGGCAGGGGCGAGTGGGCCGAGCGAACATATCGATCTTACCAAAAACAGCCCCTGACCGTTGGACTCACCAAGGAGATCATCTCGGCCACTCACAGAATCGTTGGCCTTTACCTCCGCAGGCACGACCCGGACTTCAGATGGATCGACTGCCCCGTCTCGGACCAGGAAACGGAGGAGGACCAGATCACGGATCCATCTCAGGAAGGACCATTGTCCCTTCTCTGCATACCCAATCCACGCTTCATGGAATCCACGCAAACCTTCGAATTTGTGCCCGGCTACAAGATCGAGCTGACGTTCCAGAGCCGAAATCCACAGAGACGGGTGCCTATGGTAAGGAAGTCCATCACGCTTGATAGCACGCAAGACGCCCCTTTGACTCTCTTCATGAGTGAGGACCTGCTATGGAAGGGGGTCCAGGCTATCAACACGGCGTTGGACGCTAAAAAGAGGGAATTTGACCATCACCTCAGCCAAGAACATGACGGCCAACACTCGTGCCCCGGTGCTCTAGAAATTGACTTCAGAATATCCAACAACCTCGGACCTTCATACGAAGATATCCGCAGAGACATCAAAAGCAGTCTTGTCTTGTTTTTCGACCCCGAGGCCCGCGACTGCACCGCTTTTCTCAACAACATCGAGCAAATCTTCATCACATCGAGAGACGAGACGGATGCTAAGGTCAGCAGTATGGATGACTTAGACTTGAGGATTCGCGAGCTGAAGGGCGCAAACTGGAAGCTGAAGGACCCAGCAAGATTCAAGATTGGCTCCAAGTCTTCGTATGGACGGCGAACAATCCAAGCAGCCCTCGACCGTATCCAAACAGGCATCGGCGATGTCATTCGCGGCCACAATATCTCTATCCATCTCGATGTCCATAAGAGAGGCCACCTGATTCTCGACAAGGCTATTGTGGCTCATGAAAAGCGTGGAAGGTCCAAGGAGAACTTTGCATCCCCTTCAGAAGAGGAGGCCACATTTCTCTCCAGGCTCAAGTCTCGAATTCAGCAGGATATCGACAAGGTGTATGAGGACTCGTGTGCAATTGACGACATTCCCAAAATTGACGAAGAAGAGGTCTTCGTGCGTCCGTCCACTCCTGCACGGCCGTCCACTCCCCTGCCATCGTTATTACCTGCAAAATCGACCACATCTATGAGATCACTAGCATCTGTGCGATCACTGGCACCGACGCAACCGCCAACTCCCAGGCAGTCACCAAGTCCTGTGCGGTTTGAGCGGGCTCCATCAGATATTTCTATCGGGGAACAGCACTCACTCGAACGATTCCCGCCCTCACCAGCGCCGTTGAACGCCTCACCCACAAAACTGGCTAAACCCATCTCAATCCCCGTACAGCCACCACCGCAGCCATCTCCATCAAAGCGCCCGTTCGTACAGCGCATCTTCTCCCTCTCTCGCCGATCCTCAGAGTCTGTCAAGGTAGTCGACCATCTCAAGCCCAAGCAAGGCAATAACCCGTTTCTTGCCAACAGCAGCAGCCAACCTAGCACGCAGGCCAGTTCTGCAGCCGGGGAAAACTCTACTGTCGAGGACCGGGCAACCCCTACTGCAGCAGCTAAACCCAAGCTTTCAAAGCGTTCCTTTTCTCTGTTCCGCAGACGGTCCCGTGCCAGCGATGCATCGGCTCTTGCAAAGGGTATCGAAAAGATCAAACAGAGTGGGAGAACTCGAGTAGCTCCAACAGAGCCGAGTAGGGCGGAGCCATTGGAAGTGTTACCAGAGTCACTGGAACCCGGCCCTAAGGCTAGCGGTAATGTCTTGGGCGTGATGATGACGTCGAGTGAGGTAGAAGAGAGCACCGCAACTCACCCCGCAGGGAGCGTGCCTGTTGTCGAAGCTCTTAAAATATCATCCCAGAATGACGACAGAAACGAAGAGGCATCGCAGTCAGCAGCCCGTCAACCTAGGAAGGCGAAAATGGACACCCCCGTGGCCTTCGAGGATGCCAGAGAATTCGCAATCAGCCCTGCCATCGAAGCCATCGTCAAGTCGGATACCTCGAGCTCTTTTTTCACGGGTGATCTGAGTCCGAGAGTTGATGAGTACTCAACTGCACCATCAACGCCAGATCTGAGCCTGGGCTCCCGAGACTCGTCGCCACGACACAGCCTCCTGATCACACCCGTCTACGTGCGAAAACATTCGGGCGCGAACGACGTCGTGTTGCGCGATTTCGATCAGGAAGCCGAGTCCGAGGACGTCGAGTCGGATATTGCAGCGCCCAAGAGAGATCTTCCTACCCTTCTCGCAACCGAAGAGTATCCGAGTCAGAGGCCAACTTTGGAGCCGTCAGTCCGAGACGACAGGCGAGTAGAAGAACTAGACCAACGTGTGGCGCAACCCGGCCAAACCCAGGGGCCCGGATTTATTATGTCCAAATCCGTCGAGCCTCAACCAACCACGTCAACTCCAACACCGCCTACAACAAAGGCCCCCATTTACAACAGCAATGACAGCTCGTCCGAATCAAACACAAACAATTCAATAACTGCAGAAAAAGACTTTGGCTTTGGTAACTTCGGTGCCGAGAAAACCGCAGGCTCCGACGGTTCCTCACCGCGCCGTCCGGACTTCCCCACCAAGCAAGTCCGGGACCTGGGCCCGACTCCGAACGATGATTCCCCTTCCATCGTTTCTCCAAATATGAATACCAGCAAGCCCTTGGGTCAAAATGCCGGGCAGGCTGCCGGTAACCAAGTCGGTCCCGCTCCCGGCGCCGAGGGGCAGTCCGTGGTGCACAAAGACAGGTCAAATGTGACCGAAGCTGGCCCGGGCCAAGCAGACGGTGCCAATCCGGGAGTCGAGAACAAAACTTCCCCAGACACGGGTAGCACCAAGGCGCCGAGTCCTGCTACCAGATCCGAGAAGGAGATCGATCAGACGGCTGAGCGGAACGGTTCCGTAGCTATCACCGAGGGGTTTCAGACCTCGAGCAGTCCAGATGCCGTCGGTTCCGGCAAGCCAGCCGATGGGAGCAATATTGAGTTTGAGTTTCCCGAGGGAGATGTGCGAGACTCTCTTCGGGAACGATATGGCACCCGGGCTCAGGCCGAGAGGGCTGCCAGACGGCTCGGGAGCAATATTGAATTTGAGTTCCCGGATACTGGCGTGAGGGAGCATCTTGATGAACGCCGCTGTTCTGGGGTCGAGGCCGAAAAGGCTCGCAAAGGGTCCGAGGCTAACATCGACTTTGATCACCCCGAGTCTACTGTTGATGAGTACCTTGCTCGGGGCCATCAAGAATTCAGCAATGATGGTTCGGTTGCGAAGGCTGGTACTGATTCCGAGAAGACCGGCGAGGTGACGGTACACTCATCGGAGCCGCTCTCTTCCCTAAATAAGGTTGCCGATTTCCCTGTTGGAATCGCGGGCAAGTTATCGGAGCCGGCAGTTCTGCCAACCAGTGCTGATTTCAAGAATCCGGAACCGGCACGGCTGTTCGCAGATGTTGATGTGCCAACGATTCACCATGTCGTGCCCGAAAAGAGGACCAGAGACTCCGAGACTGCCATCCCTGAAAAGCGAGTCAGACTGTCTGTTTCTGAGACCGTTGTCGCTGGTGATGTACCCGCTGTCGAACCGGCGTCTCTTCCCACAGATCTTGGTGATGTCGAGGCCGAGAAGCTAACCACGGTGCCGACTCAAACTCAGAATGCAAAGGTTGAAGCCGCGGTTGAAGAGCAACAGAAACTCGCTGCCGAGCTCGAGGTTCAGGTGAATGACAATGTCAAGGATGTCTCTGCTCTCGTGGCCGAGAAGTCAGTTGAAGCCGAACATGTCAAAGAACCCATTGTGGCCGAAGGCGGTAAGGAAATTGCTGAGGAAGTCGAAGTTCAAGTCAGCCCCGAAGAATCGGAAGAGGTGAAGAAGACCGAAGCGACAGCAACAGCGACGAACGCCCAAGATATTCAGCTCACTCAAAGCAAACACGCCACCGACCTCGGCCGTAAAGGCGAGCCTATACCGGAGCATCCCGGTGGTGAGCAGCAGCGCTCTTCCGTCGTACCACCCGCAATCTCCGTCAGAGATTTTGACACCACCGACGCCGCGGCCGTACCAGAGCCACAGGTTCACCATGAACACCCTGTGATAACCCCCGCAATCCCCGACATCACTCTCCTCCAACCCAATCCCCACCGCAGTTCCACCTCTACTTTCGCCACTAGTTCCTCCTCAGGCTATACCTTGTCCGATACCTTCTCCTTCACAACCCGTGGCTCAGTCGACACCTTCCGCCCATCCTTCGACGAACCTTCCACCCCGTTCAGCGAACCTCAACCTCTGCACCTCGGTTCGCCTCACGATCACGTTCACCCCACTTCCCGTCCCCAAACAGCTGGATACCTCGGTCTCAACACTCTTCGGACAGAATCTCGTTTCATTGAAATCGGCCTCAGGGGCGCACTGGGCGACCAATCCAAACGCCTCAGCCTCCCGCTCAACCAGCACTGCTTCTTTGACCATGCCATCCCTCACCATTCACCCCCCTGCCCGGAACGCCGCGGTGCGGTGGAGAGTGGTATCAGATCAGAAACAGCGAGCATTGCCACGAGCACAAGGTCGAAGAAGCTGAGGAAGCAAAGAAGGGGAAAGCCGGACATGATCTTTTCTGAACACAAGGAGGAAGGCAAGGGAGGAGGGATCAAAGATGGGCCGGACGCGGCGGCGATTCCAAAGATGATGATGCTTTTTGCCGGGGCGGTGGCTATTGGGAAGTTTTTCAGGGGGGGTGCGTTGAGTTGATGGACTATGGATCATGGGGGAGGACAAAGCGGCTAATGTTGTAAAAGTATTATTATCATGGGCAAGATACGGTTCTGGACATGCTTGGGTTTGGGCTTTTGGGGTTTCTCTCTATTATGAACAAGAAGTCTCTTTTTTCTCTTTTGGGATGGGATGGGTCTGGCTGGGAGGGATAAACAACACTTTATTCTTTTTTTTTGTTGGAAAAAACGGGGATACACAACACGCACGAATAAGATATATGGTTATGAGAGGGGGTATCAGTTACGCAACTTGGGAACTTGATCAAACTTGGGAATTGGGTTTAGGGGTATGGTTATGGGCAGGCGTTTTTTTGGGGGGGCTTTCATGCTTTTTCTGAGTCTTCTTTTTTCTCTTTTTTTTCCCTGGGACTATCACGGTTTGTACAACCAACATACACAACTATAAACAACTTTGACGACTTGTTATGACGGGCAACCGGAACACGCACACACACATACACATCACGAAATTGGGCAAAATCAAGGGGACCGGACCAGGACCAGGAGAGCAAATAGGATTAGAAATAACATGACGTATGGTGTATGGTACACAAACACACGCAAGCCAGGAAATGAATGGGGGGGTTAGGAATTCTCATCATTATCAGGCAGTAATTGGTTTTGAACGAGAGAGAACACATCAGACGCTTGCTCGATTTGTTCAAGTTGTGTTGCCTTTTTTTGTAAGCTTTTTGTTTGCGAGTCTATCCGGGAAGAAGACTAAGGGTGTCATGTCATCAACGGAAGAATTGAGACTGCTGTACCATTCAAATGAGCTCAAAAGGTAGTCAACGAGTCCAAGAAGATATTAGATAGCCCACCAAACCATCTCGTAGACCCATCAACTATCTTTTAAAGGTCTATCGATTATGTTTGAGTCATTTCAACTGTCCTTCGAGGGCACTATCCTCTGAGGTCTGCCGACTAGAATTCAAGGCCAATCCATCGATCCTCTTGCAAGGCCCGTTATGTTTTGAGGCCTACCTAAGAGCTCAGGGGGTCCGTTCGACTACTAGGATACCTTTCCTTTGGCCCACAGCGTGTCTGGTATACATAGCGGTCATCCGTACAAAATTCACGGGCTAGAGCGAACAGCGCCGGTTAGATTACTGGTCCACCACCAAACTTTTGTGTTTTTGAGCCGTTGCTTTTTTGTTGGAACCTCTTATTACATGGGAAAAGAAATGGAAGATTTTGTGACATCATCGATGAATTTAACCTTCAATATTACATGTTGTATAAACCGCTATGCACAAAATCACAACTCATTCTTCACCAACTCCTGCTCCACTTGTTGTTCCTGCTGCTGCCCTTCAATATCCTCTTCCCACATTCTCTTCATCGGATTCCTCCCCTCCCCCTGTCCCTCCCCCTGTCCCTCCCCCTCTTCCACATCTCCCACATCCTCCCTCGTCTTATTCTCCCCATTTTTCTCCCCCCGATCAAGCGTATCCTCCATCATCCTCCCAACCTTCTCCACATAGCTCTCCTCTTCCCCCTCCCATCCCTTCTCTTGTTTCTTCCCAACCCCCGGCCCGGCCACTTGTATAGTAGGCACACTTTCCTCCCCTATAACCACTCTCGTAGTCGTCCCCCCGGGCAGCACCACATCCATCTCCGCCGCTTGCTTCTCCCCTGAAGCCAGATGCACCACCCCCTTCCCCGTCCTGTACGTCATCTTCAGCGGCAGCCAAACAACCCACCACAACGGCCCGTACAACCACCGCCTAAACACCAACCAGGCTAACGTCACCAGAAGCAGTCTTAGCGACGTCTGCAGATACCAAGTATCGCTCTTTTGCGTTGTCAAAAGCGTCGAAACCAGATTCTTCGACTTTGACAAAAGCGAATCAATCCCCTCGTAATTCTTCTGTAGCTCCGCCAGCGCAGCCGAACTCTCCGCCAGAGTCTGGGACGCAAATGCACTTTTTTGAACTTCGGCTGCGATCATGGCGTGGGTGCGGCGGAGGGAGAGGGTGAGGTCGCTCGAGGCGCTGACGACGGCCGAGTTTTCATCGTTGGGGTTGTTGGGTTTGGCTTTCCGGTGATGGCGGAGGAGGTCTTTCGGGGTGAAGAGCTGGCCCCTGGGGTCCTCGTTTGATTGTTGCTGTTGGGAAGTGGTTTTCTGGGCTGGGTCGGAGGAGGAGGAAGAAGAAAAGGAGGAGGAGAGGGAGTGGGTGGAATTGGCCAAAGAGGCGGAGGCAGTATATGACGCGACGAGGAGCTGGCGTTCGAGTTTTTGGGCAGCGAGGAGGGAGTGGTGGGCTGATAGTTGGGCTTTGCGGAAGGTCGTTCGAGCGCTGGCAGAGGAGGGGAGAAGGGTTAGTTATTGACAGTTGGAGATTATGGCAGGGAAATAACATACGTTTTGAGCTCATTTTCTAGCCTCTGGGCACCTTCTTTTAATCTTTGCTTCTTGTGCTCGCCCTCACTGCCTGGCCTCCCGCCCCGTAGATCAATGATCTCCTCCTGTAACAACTCTAGTTCTTCTTCCTCCTCCCTCAAGATCGAGCTGATCTCCGCGCTGAGTTCCGTCGCTACGTTCTCGCTTCCTTCCCCCTCGCTCGTAAGCGGTACACTTCCCGGCGCAAACTTGAGGTTCGCCAACCTGTGGATCAGCTCCTGAAGCTGGGCGGTTGTTTCCTGCAGCGCATAGAGGCGCTCGGAGAGGGTGTCTATTGTTGCCATTCTCGTTGATATTGTCCTCGTATAAATTTGTGTATATCTCCACGATAGTTGTTCGTCGGTTGCGTTAACTGAGAGAATAAATAGCAACCTGGACTTTGTCACTGTGCTGTGTTGTGTGTTATGCCGTGTCCCATACCTGTCAACTTGTCAAGCTCTCTTTGGTAAACCACACAAATCCCATGTGCACGTTCAATGGTGCAACGTCACTCATTCACTTAAAGCTCCCAAACGGTCTATCCTCTTGGCGCCAAAGCTCCGTTTAGCACACTGTGGTGAAACGCACCCCCATTCTCCACAATTAGCTACCACTCCGTTTTTGAATCTTTGAACCGCACTCTAGAAGTTATCGAGCATCAACACCAAACCTATACTATCACAACATTTACCACCTCCGCACAAACCGACGATCTCTTGGGGGGGGGGGGGGGGGGGGGGGGGGGGGGGGGGGGGGGGGGGGGGGGGGGGGGGCGGGGGCGGGGGGGGGGGGCGGCCGCCCGGGGCGCGGGGGGGGCCCG
>MU866085.1:0-92325 GCA_033296915.1 Triangularia setosa | reverse complement strand
GTTTTTTAATTTTTTAACCGCCATTTTTAATTTTTCGTGCATAAAAAACAAACCTATAATATAACAACATTTACCCCCCCCGCAAAAACCCACGTTATGTTCCCCCCCCCCCCCCCCCCCCGACCAGTATCAATTGCCACCTAAATCAGGCAAACGATCGCAGCTAAGGAATAGCCAAAATGATAACCCGCTTCATAACCGAAATCCAAACCGCCTTCAACCCCTTCTCCCCCCACGCCAAATCCGCCCGCCTCTTCCTCTCCTTCCTCCCGCCAAATGCCCGCTCCTCGGGCATGAGCATCACCACCCAGCTCCTCCCCCGATCCTCCACCGCCCCGAGCAAACTTTATGTCAAGTTTAGTATGTTTTTGGCCCCCCAAATCTACAATCAGGCTCAACCCTCCGTTTTCCACTGCTTCCCTACCGCATACAAGCTCTTTCTGTAATAAGCGAAAATGCTAATATGTTACCCCAAAAACAGAGGACGGAAAGGAACTCGATCTCGACGCCGACAACATGGGCATCAAGAGCATAATTGAAGAGGTCGACCGCCACTCGCGTATCCTGCAAAAGGCGGATGATTTGGCTGCTGCTTAAACATTTCCATAACACCAAAAAACAAACTGAAAAAAATAAAAAAAGGGCGGGAAAGGGGAAATTGTACAAAAATTGTATCTACCAACATATACCACCTTGTCTTTTACAGCATTGGGAGGCGTTCAAAGATATTACCACACATCACATCATTATCACTGCACAGCTTCTCGCTCCTTCAAACCAAAAACGTGTGTTTCACTGCTTTGTATTTTGTTCTCGCCCGGCTATCTAACTTTTCCCTCATCTATATACCTTCGTTTCAAAATTCAAAGGGCTTTTTTGCATAGGATAAGCCTAGAGCCTCGCCTCAACAATTCAAGCAGAAGCACCGCTGATGAAGAACCATTTGTCAATGCTGGCATCGATAGGAGCAGGGGGGAGCTCCTGGTTCTGGGGCAGAGGAGGAAGCTGGTCAGGGGAGACGCGGCTCTGGGAGTGGTTGACGGTCAGGTTGGTGGTAGCAATGCCACCGGCGGGGGTCTTGCCGGTGATGAGCTTCTCCCAGGCCTCGTTGCACTCGTGGATAACGTCCATGGCGTACCTATTGTTCCAATTGTTAGCCATTGCACCCCCCCCCCCCCGACATGTGCAGTTGAAACTCACTTCTTGTTCTTGCACTCGCCAGTGAAAGCGAACTGGTTCTCGGGCTTTCCGTCAGGGATCTTGTAGATGCGGAACCACTCGTTGGTCGCCCGGAGGAGGCCAGGAAGGTGGCGCTCGACATCTTCAACGTCGTTGAGCTTGGGAGCCAAGGGGTCGTTGACGTCAATGACGATGACCTTCCAGTCGGTCTCCTCCTCATCCAGCAAAGCCATCACACCGAGGACCTTGACCTGTTTGATCTGGCCAGTATAACCAACCAACTCGCCGATCTCGCAGACATCCAACGGGTCGTTATCGCCCTTGGCCTTGGTCTCAGGGTGGACGATGTTGGGGTCCTCCCAGGTCTGTCATGTCCCAATGCAATCAGCATACGAAGCTTGAGTGGTGTAGCCAGATAAGTCAATTCCATACCTGAGGGAAGGCACCATAGTTCCAGAGGTAGCCCTTGTGGGGGAAGCAGTTGCGAACAAACCTGAGCTTGCCCTTCTTGATGTCCTGCTTGATGGGGTTGAGCAGCTCGTCCTTGGAGATCTCCTGCTTGGCATTGGTCCAGCGGGGGATCTCGACAATCATGTTGAGGATGGTCTTCTCAGCATTGGCGTAGAGGGGGATGTCGTGGAAGGGGGAGACGGGGACGCCATCCTTCTCGATGTACACGCGGTGCTCGAGGGTGTAAGGGGCGCCGACCTTGCGGATGGAGTAGGCCATTTTGTCGAAGGGTTTGCTGCTGCTGCTGGACGTGAACAGGTGTCGGGCAATCTGGGCAGTTCGCGCAAGAGGTTGCGAGGAGGTCGAGGGATTTGAAGCAGAAACAGAGCCTGAGGGAGAGCGAGGGGGAGGGGCTCCTCCAGCGGTGGAGGTGGGGAGACTGTGTGACGCCAGCGAGCGGGCCTGTGATTGGCTCGGGCGGGGCTGCAGCTGCTGGTGTGGCGGCATGTTCGTAAAAGTGGTTTTTGAGGTTGGGAATATTCTCGCTACGGGCGCGGGAGACTGCTGCGTTTGCCGCAGCCTTCGGAGGGCGAGCATGCAGAAGAGAAGTTTTTGTTACCTCTCTCTGTCGTCTGTCGTCTTACAGGGGCCGCCAATGGGTTTTGATAGCCTTTTTGGCCGAGGTTCGTAGCTCGTCTCTCGTAGCTCGTCACTCGAGTGTCTCCTAAGAATTCTTTTGGTTTCCCGCGTCTCAGTGCCTAACGCAGTTCCGATTGACCGACAGTTGCGCCAACCCGGGAGCGGTATCGGCTGTGCAGCTCAGCTTCGGTAGCTCTCCCGACCTCTTGACGACTACCGGTGAGCTTAGCTGGACGTTGCAGGCGAGCCAAGGCAAGAAACCACGCCAGACACGTTGGTGCTGTCATGCCATCAAGCCCCATGTGGCTTGCCCCTTTTTGTGCCAAGGGATAAGAGCTTGGCATGGAAGACCATGGTCACTTCCCCCTATTCGCCCCTTTTTCAAGCTTGCCATGCAAGGAAAAAATAGGTATTATTCCAATAGAGATATACGCATCCAAAAAAGAACAATATAAACACCGATCCATTTCCTCGTCAACCTTCTCATAACACGCTGCCATTTCATTCCTACTCCTGCTACCCCCGTATTTCCGCAAAACAACCAGAAACCCTTGAATTTGAGCAACACCCCCCCCTTCTAATAAGTAAGAACCGTAATTATATCCCTCGCCCCTTTTTCTCTTCATCATCGCTGCGGCAAATTATTCCTCCCATACAACGCGCCACCAAACGCCGGCCCATTATTCCACCCCTGGTGCACGCTCTGCCGCACGATATTCGCCGCCTGCTGCCTTGCTGCCATCCGCTCCTTTTGCCTCTGGCGCTCCTTGAGGTAGTTGACCGCTTCGGGCCTCATCCTCAGTATCCTCATAATCATATCATCGTTCGGATCCGCTTGCATCTCCTTTCTCTTCTCCTCTTTGGCCTTGCGCATCGTCCCCAGGTTGCGGCTCATCATTATACTCTTGCCGCGCCTGATCGTGCCCAAACTACCAAACGCAGCGTTCGCCACGCCGAGATGGCTTCCTCCCAGGGACGCCGGGGCCGATAGGCGATTTGGAAGGGCGGGATGAGACTGCTGAGCTTGGAGCTTCGCTCGCTCCATGTTGGCTGCCACCATCCGCTCCGATGTCCGGATCAGATTCTCGGTCGAATCAAAGTAGAAGAAGTTGAGCGATGCCAGTTCGTGCCACTTAGGCGACTTGAGGACATCGGCCGGTACTCCCAGTACTTCGCCTGTCTCGGGATCTTTAGCGTTGAAGAAGGCAAAGAGGAGCTCGAGCCATCTGTAGACGACATCCATCTCAGTTTGGGTGAGTGGCTTTTGGTTTGATGGCTTATCGGAGAGTGGAGGAACCAATAGGTTTTCAATCGCGAGTAACACCTCCTTCCAAAGCCGTGTCATAACCGCCATCATAGTAGCATCTGTGAGTGTCTGCTTCATGATGGCAAAGTTCTCGTCGAAGTAAGTGAACAACGGCTGGAGTGCATTTTCAATCTCTGCCGCCGTCACAGGCGGCACGCTAGCCTGCTTCTTCTTCCACAGGCTGGCCATAGAAGCCGCAATCCCCTTGCTCAAGAGATTGCGTAGCGCCTCATGAGACAACGAGGCATTGATGTGCATGGTAAGCTAGATATTGTTAGCATCTGTTTGCTTTGATTCCGTTGTAGTGAAAATAAGTCTTACCTTGCTTGTCACCTTGCGCACCATATCCCTCTCGGTCCTCTTCAAATGTCTGAACGCCTTCCCAAAATGGAACTGGATATCATCACGCTCACCCTCCATTGTTACTCTGAACAATATTCTCCCCTGCGTGTCAAGATCCAGCCAAAACTCCCTGGGCAAGTAATCACCAAAATGCACCGGGTCCAACTTAAGCGACGTCCGGCCCACGAAATCGTGCTCGCCAAACATGTCATGGTCCCAAATAGTGGCAATGACGTTCAGCGCCCCCGACACAGTGATATCAACCGACTCGTCCCACCTCGGATTCAACGTCCGTGGAATCACCCTCGTCTTGGCCAGACGCTTCTGGTACTCATCACAAAGCACCACATACGGGTCACTAGTCCCGTTTGGATCGCACGCCTTCAGATCCTCGCCCTCCACGATCTTAATCGTAAACACATATTGAGCCGGCCGTTTGATCATCTGCTTAGGGCCGTCAACCTGATCCAGCACTTCCGCGCAGCGATCAACATTCATGAGCTTCTCCAGCTTATCGAGTGCCTGCATGGCATATTCGATATTGTTGAATTTGACAAAAGACTGTCAAGAAGTGTTAGCTCATGGCCCAAAAAAACTGTATGGGAACAAAACTAACCTCAGGATAAAACTGGAAAGGCTCAATCCTCTCTTTCGTGTTCCACGCCTCCTTCGCATACTGGAAGAACTTCTCCTGCGCCGTCCTCTCCCTCGCTGCCTCCTGCGCGCTCTGCCTATCCATCTCCCTCGCAAACTGCAGCTCAACAGTCTCGCAGTACCTCCCAATCCCGGCCGCAAAAGCCTTTGCCAGACTCGTCATAAACCTAGCCAGGTGCACCTCGTCGTTCCAACCCAGCTGATACACCTGATCAACCGTCTGGTTGAAAAGCGTAAAAGTGTCAATGATCGAGTGACTGTGCCTCTCGTCATCCGTCGGAATATCACCCTCATGGCGAACCCTGACCTTAAACTGATCCTGCTTGATAGCCGATTCGACAAACTGCGTCATCTTCTCCTCCGCATTTTGAATCCATCTCCAGACGAACCCTTCAAGTAACCCCTCAATGTGAAAGGCAAACGGCTTGTCAGGGAGTGATTCCAAATGAATCTTTCTGATCTCAACCAGCTCCTTATACAAGTCGAAACCATCCTGGAGATCAATCTCACTATTCTGCTGCTTCGCCATATCCAACACCCGCTTAATGATCTCGTGGGTGTCCTCCTCAAAGCTCGGGAAGGTAGTCTCGACAAGAACCTTGAACGGGCTGACACCCATCACCTCCGGGTTCTTGCGGTACCGCTTCTTGATCTTCTCTGCCAGTCCAACCACGGCCTTTCCAAGGTTCACTACGTTGGCAAAGTCCCACTCCTGTTGATTCCGAGGAATGTGTACATCGAGAAATCCCCTATATGCATCGCCCGCCGCCTCGCGCAAGCCGTTTTCAAGCTGCTGAGAAAACTCTGTCTCATCGTCCGGCCGCTGGGAGAAGGCAGGGTCGTTGTAGATGTGGTTCATGAGCAGGGCCATCACGACACCAACCGATGGAGGTTTTGGAGCATAGCATTGACATAAGAGAGTATAGAGCTCCCGCAATAGCGCTTCATGGAGATCACGCAGGGCCTGCTGGTAACCTGCGAAATCAACCATTGTCCACTTGCTGGATTCAATCTCACTGAGCCCTGAAGTAAACAAGTAGATGGGAGGCACCTTCTTCGGCTCTGGCTGGGGTTCCTTGACAAAGTCCAGATAAGTGTAGAGCTGCTCCGCCGTGATCTCAGAATCAAGAAATTTGCGAGTTGCGACCTCAACGAGGACAACATGGCGGGTGAACTGTGGAATCCGCCATCGAACCGCTAGCTCTACGAGAAGATCATTGGACTCCTCCTCCAGTGGCGAGGACGAGTCCTGGGCGTGCATCTCGACGTACGATAAAACATACTGGGTGATTATCTTGTAAACGCCACGGGGATCCTGGGGAATAAAAGTGTAACTCGGCTCATCCACACTCCGTATGCTGCTCGTATCCTCGAGTGAAAGCGATCCAAAACTAAAAGAAGGGTCAAAGCTAGGAACGGGAGACCCGGGGTCGTTGTTGGACAGCATCCTCCCCAGGTCTGCATAGGCCTGGTCCTCATACATGGATGTTGGTCGCGCTGCAAGTACCTTGTCGTTCCCAACACCAGATCCTCCTTTGAGATCCGGTCGAACACTCAGGAGCTCGGCAAAGATCTTTGCCAAATGGGGGCCTTCCTGTCGCCTCCATTCCTCAAAAGACTCGTCCACATCAAAGTCCGACTTTCGCAATGTCCCGGCCATCCCAGCTGAGAGCCTGAATTGGTACCCCTTGAAATCCTTCAAAGCATTGTCCTCGGTCCAAGTCGGCATATTTCTGTCGATGTCACCCTGTACTTGGGAATTGGTCACCCCGAATATCTTGGCGACCGTTTGAACCATAAACATGTCCTTGACCTCGTAGGTAAGGGGTATATCCTTCTCAACATATTTGTGCTCTTCCTGTCCAGTGTCCAAATATAAGTTTTGGTCGTTCGTCATCAGCTTTTTCTCTAGCGTGTTGAGACGTCCAATAAGGTCTGACTTCTCACTCCCCAGATCCTTGAGAATGCTGCTGAGCAGCCTGATGAACATGGCCAGGTGCCTGTCCACCATATATTTCCAAGAATGGTCATCAGGGGCCTTTCCTCGTCCTTGGGCCTTGGTCGCAGCCGAATAGAAGATCAAAACCAGAGGCTCGACCTTGCGATCCTTGTCAATCGATTTCTGAAAGTCCTTGGCGGTGAAGGCTGTGTACGCTTCAGCAAATGTCCTCTTCACGGCAGCATCGCTAAAGCCTGGCAGCCTCTCAATTCCCTGAAGCACACCGGACATCCGTCTCTCCAGAAACTGGCGGAACGCGTGGGGGAGCTTGATAGAGGCGGAACCGGTCAAGTCCTTCATCAGCTCCGACATACTGGAGGTATGTGCCCTCGGCGGGGGCTTTGGTGTGTTCACATATTCCTTTCTTTTCTTCCGCGGTTGGAGGAGGTAGTTCAGGAAGGCGATGCGCAGGGCGAATGAGTATGCATCGTCGTAGCTAATTGTTGGTGCGCGGGCTCTCGACGGTGCTCGACCGAGGCTGCCAACCCGGCGGTTGGAATTGCCGTACGAAGCTCGCGAGGCCTGCGACATGATAGAGACTCGTGGTAGCGAGCGGGTTCACGTGTCGGGGAGTGAAGCGGCGGTGGCAGTCGGCTGATAAGTCAAGCCCGCCCCAGCATGGCGGTTTCGAAGCCCGACCAAAACGACACGAAGTCTGTGTGAGTTTGGGGTGCTGCAAACAGTGATTTGCTGACGTTTGGAAGCGCGATAGTCAGTCGCACGAAGGTACCAGTATAGAAGCGAGTATCGTCGCGTGCGAAGTAGGGCGGGAATAAGTTGCAGTTTTGTTGCTCGTGTGGTCTGGCGTGGTGAAGGGATGTGCTGCGTGGTTGGATTTAGAAACGTCATAACCGCCCACCCATGAGGCGCCCCCTAATAAAGGGAACCGCAGCAGGACTGGGGGTGGTTAGGTAGCTGGTTTTGGGCCGTAGCTCCCACTAGCTGACCAGCATATGGGTGTTACCTAGGACCTAGCACCCTGGCCTTGCTAGCATTTCAATCCTCATAATTCCAATATCCAATCTTGTAGAAATCCTACCGGGTAAACCTGGAACTTACACAGTGTTTGCCAGCAATAACTATCTGCTTTGCTGTCAGCACTATTGGGTTTCTCAAACAACCTGTTCACCGTTCTCGCCAGCTGGATTCTAGGGGCTTAAGAGCTCTGCTGCCAAATATGTGTACCCCTCTTTTTTGCCTTCTCGGGTTTTACTGCTAAGCTCCTTCGAGAGGTCATGCTCGTACAGATCCGGACCGCTGATCATGGGTCAAGCAATTCTCCCTTGCAGCCAGAAGGATACGGATACCTATTCCTCGGACCTGCAATGTATGGAGGACCTGCACCTGCCACGGGACCCTCCGATTGCGAAGAGGCCATCGGTAGATGCTCTAGACCAGGCCATCTTCCATCAGCTCAAAATAAAGACAATCGGAAGAGACAAACTTTGACATCTAAGGGGCTGTGTGGCCCCCGTCTCACGTGGCTGCCTTTGACTGTCAAGCTCAACGCCCCGCTTTTTAGCCTCTGTCCTCCAAGCCCGTCCCCTGTCAACCTGCAACTAATCTTGGATGGATCAGATGTCAGCCTGGTGAAGCAGAACCCACTCTTCGCCTCGAGATTTGTTGTTCCCAGCATGAGAGACACCTCACACCTTCTACCGCTGGGATAGACATGGCCCTCGTGCCATTGTATTACACACATATATGGCAGGTTGTCAATACTACCTCACAAAGACTTTGTATAGTGATATCGTGAGGGGGGTCTCTGAACCTCTGACATCATATGCAACCGTTCATCGGCGGTCAACGGTCGAGGTCCGGCGGTCAGGGCGTAGGGTAAACCCAACGGCAACTCTGAAAATAATATGTCCCGTCTCGTGGTCCGGAAGAAGCACAGAAATCTCACGTCTCAGCCTCCAGGGGCAACGTATCGTGCGACTCTCAACCAAAGCCCCTGTGAACAACTGAATGTGTGAAATCGTGACACGGACCATCACATGGCTTGGCGAGCAGATGACGTTTGTGAGTGTGATACACATATCCTATAAAGGATCACCGAGAGTGAAAGAGGAGATGGTGCCTGGCGAGATATGAATGGGACACCACCACTTCTGAGTTGAGATATCCCTTGTCTGGGCAAGTACCTGTAGCAACAAACTACCCAGACATCTTTCTCCGCGTAAAGACTGCAGACTGCCTTTGTTTCCGGTGCAAGAAATTGTCGAATTTCAAAGGCCAGCAAATCATATCTTTATTATTTCTGTTCTCCGGCACTTGGGGACCAACTAAGGTAGTTCCGTGCGCCGTGACTGGCCGTTGAGGTTGGGAATTGGTAGTCAAGTGTTGGTAGCACAAGGAACCGATCCGTACCTCCGGGGGGTGAGGTTCCAGGTTGCAGGGTTTCAGAGACCTCCCATGCTGCGTGCGCGGCGCCCCTTCCGACCCAGACCCCAGCGAACGAGTGGAAGGCAACCCCGCCGCGCCACTGAGAGCTGCTGCCGCCAAACTTCGTTTGGATTTCCATCCACCATTCCTGTCCTCGCAATACCTATCGGCCGACTGTTTTCCAGCTTCCTGTCAACACCGCAGCCTCTTCACACATTTCGCATGATTAGCGGCGCCCGCTCCCAGCACTCCCACCGTCACGATGGGCAACGTCGGCAGCTCTCCCGAAGAGGGCGCATCGCTCTATCTTAGAGACCAAAACAGATGTAGGTTCCTCTTTGTCTTACTTGACGATGGCCTGCTCTGGTTGATCGACCCATGGACCAACAGCAGCCCTGCTCGCCCCAGTATCGCGCCAAACACCCGTATAAACGCTTCTTGCTGACCAGTCTCCCTTCTCAGTATCTATTTCTTCAGTCGTAATAACTAGTCCCAGAAAACGCACTTCAATAAACATAGTTCCGAATGCATATCCCGCTACCAGAATATCGGCATCGCGGCCGTCCGGTGACAGTGGCCCTGTCGACTTTGTCCTGGTTCGCGCCCCTCAGTCCGTGATACAAGTTTTCTTTGATGGAGTTGGCTGACTTGGGGCTGGCTTGTAGGACCCCGAATCTCTCAGCTCTGCAGCCGGTCCGGCCTTCTTGTTGAAGCTCTCCAACGACGACGATCTTGTCTTTACCTTCACCTTCGTCCTCCGCAGATCACAGCAGCTCATTCGAAGCCCTTCGGGAAGTGCTGACACCGTAGCTCCCGTCGATACAAATATCCAAGGCCTTACCTTTGTGTATGCCCCAACAGTCCGCGAAGTCGAGAACTTGGTTACCCGAGAATTTCATGCCGATCCAAACCTCCACAAAAACCCAAACGTCGAGCTTGTTGGAACATATTCGACCGAGGGAAGCCCCTCAGTAACGTTTGACTGGACATGGAAATGGAAACCACCAAAGCACGCTGAGGATAAAGGGGGCGGCTGGCGAAACTCATGCACTGTTCGTGCTCTTGAAACGCTTCCCCATATTGGAGAGTGCTAATGAGGCTCTCCCAGTTTGTCGAGTATGATCAGCGCGCGCACCGATTGGAACCCCTGGCTAGTTTCTCCTTCTACGTCGCCAGTAAGTCTTCTTGTTTCTGTGATAGTATCCCCACGACCGGGCTGTGGCTCATATCATCAGATACTTCGCCTTATCTTAGCCAACCGAGCTCCCCAATACCGCCCATTCTCCTGAGCGCCCCACCAAAGGTCCGCGTAGTATCCGCACAATCGCTTGAATCTCGAATCAGTCCAGTGCCGGAGCTTGAAGAGTTGGTCTCTCCACTCACCACCACTCATGAACCGCCAAATGCGTCCTCTCCGGCACCATTGCACCCAAAGGAGCAAATCAAAGTCGACTGCCCACGTCCTGGTGAGGACATGTCTGTTTCTGATGATGGCCCCGTTTTCCGCGCAACCATGAAGGCCCTCGAACAGAAGACGGGCAACATGCGGTCACAGATGAAGCGTTTGATCAAGAAGGCCGAGAACGTCCATGCTGCGCAATTGGAAGCCAACGATGCATTTGCTGCCTTCATGGAGGCCCTGAAAGACGTATCTTCGACCAATGCAAACGCCGTTAAACCAGCCATTGAGCACTATTTTGACAAGATCGCCCGGGAGATTCTATCATATGAGCGTCAGAACACGGCGAATATCCAAAGGATTGTTATTGAACCGATGAGCAAGTTGTACCAGATCGACATCAAACAGGCCGAGTCCAAGAAGCGGGATTTTGAAGAGGAAAGCAAAGACTTTTACGCCTATGTTAGCCGTTATCTTGGTCAGAGACACGACTCAGTGAAGGCGAAACAGAGCGACACCAAGTACCAAACCAAACGAAAGAATTTCGAACTAAAACGCTTCGACTATTCGTCTTTCATGCAGGATCTATCCGGTGGGCGTAAGGAGCAGGAAATTCTTTCACATCTTACCAAATATGCCGATGCCCAGGCCAGGTGCTTCCTCAATACCTCGAAGAAGATCGAAGACCTACTGCCGCAGCTCGAAGCACTATCCACCGAAGTCTTGGAGGCAGATAAGGAGTACCAGTATCAACGCCGGGAACGCGAGGAAAAGAGGAGACTACTGGAGAAGAGCAATCTCAGCTACAATGAGCCAGAGCTCCAACCCCCGCCCACTTCGGCTGGGCCTAGAGAGGGCACTGCTTATTCAAATGGAAACCCAACCAACTCGGAGTCTGAGCTCGGTCGTGCGAACAGTACCGGCTCCCAGCTCAAGCCCACCCCATCAGGAAACATGGGTACCTCTCCCGCCGATTTAACGAGGTCTCCCGGGAGCCTCACGCAGCATGTAGTGGGTAGTCCCCAGCAAAATGCCAAATTCAAGGGTATCCGGGACCTCGAGGAACGCGACCCTGGACACATAGCACAGCTGGAAAAGGAGGCCTCGAACCGGAAGGAAGGCCTACTTTGGGCTTTGAATCGGCCAGGTGGACATGTAGATCCGCGAAATTTGAATAAGCAAGGCTGGCACAAGTACGTTCCTCATACATACCCATACTCTCCTACGTTTATTGCATACACTGACACTTCACTAGATTCTGGATTGTCCTTGACCAAGGAAAGCTGTCTGAGTACAGCAACTGGAAGCAGAGGCTTGACCTACACATGGATCCGATCGATCTACGTCTAGCATCAGTACGAGAGGCAAGGAATGCGGAACGCCGTTTCTGCTTTGAAGTCATTACGCCCCACTTTAAGCGCGTTTATCAAGCAACATCTGAAGAAGATATGAATAGTTGGATCATGGCTATCAATAATGCATTACAAAGCGCCGTCGAAGGCCGCTCCTTCAAGGATAGACCGCCATCGACAGCCCCCGGCGACTCGAGCTTCAATGGTATGGACTTTGGCTCAATGTTTGTTGGCAAAAGCCCGTCCCTCTCGCATGGTAACCATCACAACTCTGGGGGAATCCCAACCCGGCGCACGACTGTCGGTGCCCGTCCAGCGACGGCGCGCAGTACCAGCTTTGAGGAACGGCCGGACAGACTTCTCCAGCTACTCCGGGACAATGATCAGGGCAACTCGTGGTGTGCCGACTGCGGATCGAGCAATAAGGTTGAGTGGGTTTCGCTCAACCTGGCCATCATTGTTTGCATCGAGTGCAGCGGCATCCACCGATCTCTCGGCACCCACATCAGCAAGATCCGATCACTTACACTCGACACCACCTCATTCACGCCAGATATCATTGAGCTGCTGTTTCTAGTAGGCAATAGAGTGTCAAACATGGTGTTTGAGGCCAAGCTGGATCCTGCCTTGAAACTCACGGCGCAAGCAACCCGAGAACAAAGGCTCAAATTTATCACGTCCAAGTACGTCGACCGGGCCTTTGTCGATCCGATCTCGGCGACCTTGTCGCGCTTCGCGACTGCGGATGAGACCCTGCTGGCAGCCATTAAGAGGAATGAAATCCAGCAGGTCATCTACGCCCTGGCTCTCAAGGCTAATCCTAACGTGACGGACAAGTCTCGGGGCACGCACGCTGTATACCTAGCTCTTGCGGCGGCTGACCCAGCGCCCATGTCCCCGCCAGTAACGCCCGGCCCGTCCCCCACAGTCGACAAGATGATCCCATTCCCGATTGCGGAACTGCTTGTACAGAACGGGGCCGAGATACCCGCGGAAATGCCGCAAATCCCGCTCAGCCATGCTGCGCAGGGGTATATTGACATGAAGAGGGGACGCAAGGCGGCGATTGAAGCTTCGGGTGGTTCCTATGATGGTGTTGGGTCATTACCGTCAGGCTCAACGCTTAGTCCAGGGGATAAACTCCAGAAGGAAAGAGAGGCGAGGCTGCAGAAGAGGGTGAGCGCGGGAGGGAGGTTGGCGAAGAACCCGATACCAGAGCGATAGGGTGCCATGGGAGTCGCTTGCGGGGTGCCGTTTTTGCATATCAGTCGGCAGAGGTCTACGGAGTAACTTAACGCTGGCTTGGCGGCGGTTGTTGTTGTTGTTGTTGTTGTTGAACCTGGCTTAAACATCTCTACTTTTACGCTTTCACGATATGGAACGGGCTTGTTTGGTTTTGTTTTGAAAGGGTTTGGAAAGTTTGGGCGTTGCTTGCTATTGTTTTCTGTTGTAACGCTTTTTTTTTGTTTCTTTTTTGTGTGTATGAATTCTTACAAACATGAAGTTTTTCTCTAATGACAGACATGGATTGAATTTTTTTTCTTTTTCTTTTTTCACAGCAGACAGCAAGGGCAGCAGATGGTCTTTTGAATGGCAAAGGAAAGAGAGAGGGATATCTCAAAAGGGAGAAGGATGGATGGATGAGGAGGTTTTTTATATTTTTGTTGTAGGCAGTTTTGAAAAAAACATAATGTTTTGTTATGAGCATATATACCTTTATTTGCAATGATTTCGCGGTTCTGCTTTCCTTCTTTCAAAAAATTTTTTGACCTTTTCTTTCCTGGGCACTGTAGTTACGATAATTGTTCCCCGATGGGAATGAATGGGTTGAAAGAGGGCGGAGGAATTTGTTGTTTTCTTCTATCTCGGTGTAATTTATACTCTGTTTTTTCCGGGTTTTTTTTAACACTCAAAGTAGTCAGGTCTTATGGGGCCAGGAACATTGGGGCGGCTTTTTAACTGTGAGCTTTCGTTCAAGCAAACTCGATACTTTGTCTTCTCCGTTTAAAAGGCATAGAGATACCTTGATGGCAAATGGGGGGTTGAAGTTTCTATTTAATAATATTTTCGAGTCTAATTTAAAGAAGAGTTGAAGAATAAGATTTACTAATTTATTATTATTATTTCTACACCGTTCTACCCTTTCTTTTTTTAAGAGTGCGCCGGACCTTCTGTTGCTATTTACATAGGAAAACCGTGCCGTGTAGGCCGGGTGAAAAACCTACATCGGAAAGTATAAGGAAAGATAAAGTTTTAAAAGCTTCCAGAGAGTTGCAAGATAAGAGAAAGGCCTTGTGTAAGGCCTTGAAGACTGATCGTCTTCGACTTTGGTTTCAGTCGCCCCTTCTTCCTATTCCTCCTGTTCCTCCTGTTCCTCCTGTTCCTCTTCTTCCTCTTCCTCCCTCGTCTACTCCCTCTTCAGGCTTTTCCAATTCTAGTTTTCTCGCTAGACTGTACTCTAATAAACGACCTGAATCCATAAGCCAGCCTAAGACCTTTCTCAGTAGCCGTTGGTTCCGATATCTACCTTGAAGTATAAGGCTAAGATCTCGGTGGGTGCGGATGATATTTCTTCGCCAGTTTCTAGGTTTCGGTGGTGTTGGACACCATATAACCAGGTGTTCGGCCGTCTCCCGTCCTTCTCCGCAGCTGCAATAGGGTGTGGGTACCCCTAGGACTTTTTGTTTGAACAGGAAGTCCCGTAGACCTATTACTCCGGTACGGGCCTGTACTAATAGGGAGCTTTGGGCTTTTGTAAGGTTGCTGTGTTTCTTCAGCACCTGATTGGTGAACAGTAGGTCCGGTGGTTCTTCGTTTGCCATCCTTGGTGTCCGGCCCAGATATACTAATTTTCATAACTCTCGCCCACACAATATCTATGACAACCTATTATTTACCACTGCTAGCTACCAAATAAAAAAGAGCCTGGCTGGTGGGTGGGTGCGTTGTATCACAAGCAAAACTGGGAAACCCGAGTCTTGAACAACAAAAGGGGATAAACTTACCTACCAGACATCTCGCCCAAACCAGACACCGGGCTTCCAAATATCTATATCAACGCCTCCCTCTTCCCCCTTTCCCTCACCGAATAACATGACACACAAAACCCCTCCCCCATTGCCCAACAGGCCTGAGAGAAACTAGCAAGAGCACTTGAACACGACGACAGTCAAGTGACACATTTCTACCACCCCCCCTAAATCGTTATGAGTAGTGATGTCACGATCTGAGAAGGGGTGGGGATTGGATTGTGTGACCAGCGTTGAATCCTACCCTCGAACCTCGTACTACCTACCCAACATGTTGCCCACGGAAAAAGGAGATCCTAGCTCTTTAGGGAAAATACACAATTTTTACCCGCTATCTAATATTATGAATCTGGCCTTCTTTCTGCCATGTCTGTTTCATGACTATGCGCACCTATGATGTAACTTTTTTGCTCGCCTGTGTCTCTTCGCTGAATAAAAAGACAAACTAATAAGTAATGTATTTGTGTGACTCAAAAATACCGTCCGTTAAAGCAGATAAAAGGAGGGAATATAAATAATACAAACTCCAAGAACCAGACAAAATAGAGACCCATGTACCTTCCTCCATTTCATCCCTCACAGCAGACAGATATCGGAACAGAAATAAGTTAACCGGCACCAACCAAGTAGATATGAAGCCCCCAATCCCAGATAACTCCCCGTGAAAGCTGTAATCCCATATCTCAAATATTAAACATATCCTCGTTCCTTCCCATCCAAAGTCTAGTAGCTTACTTCCCACCGTTAGCTTTCCCCTTTGCCTTCGGCTTCGCGATATCATTCACCGAATACCGGCTATCGCCATCGTCCCCAAAGAGAACTTGGTCGCCCTTTCCTCCCATCTGGGAGAACTCCTCCGCGTCTCTGGCATCGTCGGGTCTGGCCTCCTTTTTTGGTGTGGCTTCGGGATTCTTGGCATAGACCTTGACGTCCGGCTTGTCGCCCCCTGGAATCTGGGTGACAACCTGAACGGTATTGATCGAGGCTAACAATGTCCGCTCCCTCTGGACACCACGGCGGGCGACATCCAAGCCCTGGATGCCGCTGACAAGACCATTAGTACTGTCATTGACACCAGGCGTCTTCATTGTCATCCAGGGGTGAGCCAGGCACTGATCCACCGTGAAGCGCTTCTCTGGGCTGACGACGAGCATGGAGTCGATGAGGTCCACTACACAGTTGTTAGTAATCACCCTACCAAATACTCAATGTTATGCTGTAGACCAAACAACAAGTACTGCAAGTGCCAGACAGGCCTCCAATATCATCAGGTAGGCTTTAAATGATAGTCGGTGGGCGTTGAAAGATAGTCAATAGGCCCTTTGAAATATCGACCAGGCCTTCAAAGACAGTCGAGAGACCTACCTACTATCTTTCCGTGTATAAAGACTGTCTTTAGAAGCTTGCCAACCATCTTTCAACGCCTAGCCACTATTTAAAGGCCATTTTAATGGTTTGAGAGGCTGGTTCAAACTTGCGGCACCTGTATGTTTGTCCACAGCAGGAATGGCTACTTACAAGCTGGGTCACCAACTGGGTCCCAGTAGGGGGATGGGTAGTCGAATTTCCCTTTCCTGATCTGTTCAGATAGCGAGTATGGGAATGCCGCGCTGGTGAGTTCATCTGAAAAAGGAGGGAAGCCGCAGAGACAGATGTAAAGCACCACACCAAGTGACCAGATATCAACAGCCTTGGTGTACTTGCGGTTCCGAGTATCGGCCAGAATCTCAGGAGCCACATAGCTGGGTGTGCCACAGAGCGTTGTCGTGAATGATTCCTCTCCTATGATCTTGGCCAAACCGAAGTCTGCTAACTTGACGTGCAAGTCACGGTCCACCAGCAGAATATTTTCTGGCTTGATATCTCTGTGTACGATATTTCGGTCATGCTAGGATATGTGTCAGTGAAACTTCGAAAAGGATGCCAAAAAATCAAACACGTGTGCCAGCTATGTCTGATAAGCCCCAGATCTTTCTGAGAGGTGGGAAAGATGTCTGATAGGCCTACTCAGCGCATTCTGAGGCATGTGGAGGAATGTCAATAGACCTTTCCAATCTTTTGGAAGGCCTCTTGAAAAAATTCAGACGCATCTTACCAAGTATTTGACACCCTGAAACAACTGTGTGAACAACTTCCGGCACTCAGCCTCGGACAATTTCTGCTTCTTGACGATGTAGTTGAACAGTTCTCCCTCTGGTGCAAGCTCTAAGACCAAATAGACGGCATTGGGCTCGTTAAAGGTATCCTTGAGGCATAGGACGTTCGGGTGGCTGACGCCCATAAGCATGGCAATTTCTTGCTGCAAACCCTCGTTCTTCGACCGTTCTTCCACCCCTGGAGTCTTGGTGAAGACTTTGACAGCGTAGCGTTGGCCTGTGGATTTCTCAATACACAAGTAGACCTCGGCAAAGTGGCCCTTTCCAAGCTTCTCGATCGGTGTGTATTGCTGTAAAAAGGCGTTGGCGTGTCTGTTCTTGGGGTATCGGAAAATGAACCTGGCCTTGTCCATGACAGCGATTTCGTCATACTCCTTGAGCTCTCTTCGCTGGTTCCGTCCCACCAGCTGATCATTAACGAATGTACCGTTGCTGGAAAGATCCTCGACAATCACAACCGTGTCATTTCCCTTATGCTCAGTAAATAAAAGACAGTGACGATTCGAAACTATCGGATCGTCGACCTGGATGTCTGTTGGGTGTTAGCCTCATATTGTGGTCATGACTGGGCGCACAGAAACCTACCGCATTCAGGGTGTCTCCCAATGAGGTAACCGCCAGAGGAGAGCCCCTTACCCGACTTCTGCTTCTGGTCAAAGGCCTCCTGCTCCTTGAGGAGAGCCCCCCGGCCTTTCCTACTAGGCCGTTTCGCCCCCCCAGAAACAGCGCCAGCCACGGTATCTGGAAGGGGGCAAGAACCCCTCTTCCTCAGAACCACACATGTGCCTCCGTAGCGGGTGTCCATAGGTAATAGATAGCCCCAGACCCCTTCTTTCACCTCGTCTTCTACTTCATCAGAAAGCGGGGCGTTAGGGTCTACGTGTGTTTGGCTGAACGCTTGAGTGTCTTGAGGAGGTGAACTAAGCGCGGCAACTTGAGAGTGGATGTAATCGTCGCGACGCTGGCTGATCCGGCCCTCGGAAGGTGTGGCTGTCGCTTCCTTGGCAAACTCATTGGTGCCCTCGCTGGTTAGATGGGTGACTGGGGACGGGAGGTGTTGTTTGTTGACAATGGGTGTTTTGATGAGGTCATTGTCGGTTCGCTGAGAGAGTCGCTCAGATCGTCGTGGTTTCTTGAACGACTCGGAGGCCGCGTCGTCACCCGCAGAGCCCTGGAGGAGAATAAGTATTAATCGGCGGAACATGTCTAGTATGAATGGCAGTGACGCCATCAAAGTGGAGGAGGGTTCAGCGGGTACATACGGCGCGACCTCTTTTGAGCTGACTGGCCTCAGATCGCGGAGCCATCACGGTGTGAGCTGTATGTGAGCCGATGACGGTATGGTTAAGTAGTAGTGTAGGTGCGGCGGGCGTTAATGTAAGTAGGCAAATAGCCGAATGGGGGCTGTTGTGCGGTAAGGAAGGATTTGGTCTGTGGTGCCTGCCTCAAGAATCACAGCACCACTCGACGGGAACCGCGCCTCAGCGGCCTCTTACAATTGCACGCTAGGCTCCAATGAGCAGCTCCAATCGCCGGCTGACTCAGGGTACCGGGGTATTTGATCGCCCAGCCTGGACAAAATAGCGCGTATCGCAAGTCCGAACAGAGTTTCAAAGATAGTCGAGAGACATTAAACAATAAACAAGAGGCGTTAAAAGACAATTGAAAGGCGCTGAAAGGCAGTAAAGATGGTTCAAAAGATAGTCGCAAGGCGTTGGATTATAGTTAGAAGGCGTTAAAAGATAGTTAGATGACGTTGAAAGAGAGTCGGTGCTTGAAGCGATAGATGGCAGACGTTAGAAGATAGTCAAGAGGCTTCCAAAATCGTCTAACAAGGTGTCTCAATGCATTTGGCTGTAGTTGGAACGCCTCTATCTAGCAATTATGAGGTATGGCGGGCTGTGTCCTAGCAGTCCCTAACTTTTTTGTCCAAGGTGCAAACTGATCCGCCGCAATCAGGATGCTTGGCTGATGCAGGGGCTGACACCGGGGGCGTGCCGCTGTCTTGCCGTAGGGCTGGTCATGTCCAGGTTTCTGGGGTCAAGTGGGCTTTGCACCAAAAGCTTGCCGTGACTCTTTTCAGCTGTCAGCTGTTGCCTCTGGTCTTGCAATTCCAAGCTTTTCTGAAACTTCAAGACGTATATTCTGAATTTCACTTGCCCAGCGGCACCTTCTTCTGACGCTTCGTTCTCGGTCAACAACGCCTCGTGAGTTCCCTCGTGGCCCAGTCAGCGTGGGAGACCCGCCCCTTTAAGCAGCAGATCGGCAGCTGTCAAGCTCCGCCTCTGCCAAAGAAAGATCGGACCGTGGCTTGACTTACACCACAGGTGGCGTGTGGAAATTCAATTCCACTTGAAATGCCGAGGCAGGGTTGATATCTGGAACTTAGCAGAGTCCGTTATGATCTTCAGAGTTGGGAAATTGTTGACTGTCATGCTGTATCGTCTGGTTATTCTGTGGTCTTGCGGAGGACAGTTGTTCATTTAGTTAGAGTTGTGGTGTTGGCAATCCTCTTCAGAACACCACAAGGCAAATAGCTAAGCTCAATCACACAAGTCGTGTGTTGGCCTGCTGACATCATTTTGATAGTCCCTTCAGAATCCAAGACCGCCGGTTATCCCAGGCTGCCGGTTGGAGTTGTTGACAGAGGAGGAACTGTTGTCGAGCTCGCTATTGTCGTCATGCTATTGTTGACCCATTGTTCATGGAAATGCCTTCAAGTGAAAGTTCAGGCTAATGATAATGCCCCGCCTTCTACTGCAAGATTAGCGCCTCTCGCTTAACTATCTTCTTATCGCTTAGTGCTGTCTGCACGTGACTTATCGCCCACAGATCCAGAGAAAAATGGCATCGAATGCGGGGCAGCAAGATTCTGCCGTCCCAGGGTTTGACGAGGCGAAAGCAGCAGAGGGCCAGGAATTGACAAAGAAAGTGCTCCCACCGGTCCGAACCCTCCCGCCGGGTCCCCTACCGCCCTACGAGTCTCTGGATGCGATTTCTCCGCCAGCAATCCCAGAAGATTTTCACGATATCGGTCGGTCCAAGCCCCTCTCTGACCTCCATTCCGACCGTATCCCGTCCGATTTGAGCGACTACTCGGACCATAACAGCCCCAAATACACCGATTCGGTTGTCGAAGGCGCCGCGCTTTTCCTCGAATTTTACGGCTTATCCTACACACCACACGCCGACAACACCACGAGAATGGCTTCCCCTCAGCTGATCTTCGTCGACGGCACCTTCGCCGAGCTGGCGCAGGAGATGGCCGATTACATCCAGACCAACTCGGCCAAGACTGATCACACCGTCCAGGTTGGCGACGAGGTCAGACCTCTGTTGGAGAAGGAGAAGAACGAGGATGCTCTTGAGGCTGTCGTCAAGGCAGCCGGCGTTTTGAACACGGTGCCCGAGAAGGAGTTTACTGGCGCGATCAACCTCCTCATCCACCTGGTCCTGCAGTCCAGCGAACCCAAAAAACATCTTCCTGCTGTCTGCAGCAACCTTCTTAAGCCCATTACATCTTCGCCGACCCACGGCTTCACCCTTGCCGCGAACGCCCTCAGCACCATCTTTAACCTTCTGGATACGAAGAACCCCGTCCGGTACAATGTTTTCTTGCAGATCATTCGCTTCATTCGCCAACACGGCCAGTACGAGTTGCTGAAGCCCCGGTTAAAGAACTTGGAGGCATGGTTTGCCGACTGGGAGACCAACGCGGAGGATCAGCGCAAGCTCTATATCGATGTGTCAGATGCCGCCGCTGAGTCTGGGGATGATGAGTGAGTATAAACAAGACTGATCATAAAAGAGTCTGGCTGACCAAAAGTTACAGGGAGTCATACCACTACATTCTCAAAGCCCTTTCTACCTTCGACCGCGAGGAGGCCGAGGCTGAGGAGGCCCAGAAGTATTCTCTCAAGGCCCTCAAGATGGCCATTTCTTCCCCCACCCGGTTCGATTTCCAGGATCTCCGTGCTCTTCCAAGCGTCCAGGCGCTTAGCGACTCTCAGCCCGTTTACTCTCAGCTTCTCGACATCTTCACCGAGCAGGATCTTGAGGATTACAACGACTTCAGAGAGGAGCACGAGGGTTGGATTGAGAAGGAGAAACTTGACCACGAAAAGCTGCAGCGCAAGATGCGTCTGCTTACCTTCGCCAGTCTCGCTGCCAGCACACCCAACCGCGAGATTCCCTACGCCAACATCGCCAAGGCTCTCCAGATTCCCTCTGAAGATGTTGAGATGTGGACCATCGATGTTGTCCGCGCCAAGCTTGTCGAGGGCAGATTGTCTCAGAAGCAGAAGGTCTTCCTTGTTCACAGAACCACCTACCGTGTTTTCGGCGAAAAGCAGTGGCGCGAGTTGGGCACGAGAATCGACCAGTTCAAGTTGGTTGTTGATCGTCTCACCAGCACTGTGCGTAGGGCCCAGGCTGAGGTTGAGCAGGCGAGGAAGAGCGAGGAGGAACAGCTTGCTAAGAAGCTCGCCGGCGCTGGCATTAGCGGTGGCAACCCCGGTGACCGTCGGCGCCAGCCAAGGCAGCGGACGGATGATGATGATTGAACGTGCACAGTTTTCGGGACATAAAGGGATATGAGGTGGCATTAGGGACATGGCATATGATCTCTCTTGGGGCGACCTAGGTAATTGACTTGGTTTGGCCCTTTCTGGCGTTGAGAAACCAAAATGGCTGGGCGGGGTTTATCTAGACTCCTTTTTAAACGGTTACTTTATTACATCCACGAGTAGATATCCAGGGTCCCATAAAATTCATCATATTGGCTGCAATAACGGATTTGGGTGGGATAAATGGCATGTTGAGTGATATGGACATAGCGATTCCTCGCGTCAAAATATTCTAACAATACTCAACAGTTCACTGGGAGAGGTGTATCTTGTGATTAGGCCACCCTTGGACACCATCCGAGTAGGCACTGAGCGTCTCTGAAAACATCTACATCTCTATAGCCTAAGAGAATTCTTGTCAGCTTCAGCACCTTGCGAACATTGAGTTTCCTGTCAACAGTATAATAGTTTCAATTTAATAGTAACGAGGCACGTGATTCTGCGAATATTCCTCACTCATAACTACTTTCATCACTCCTTTATCCTCTCCATCTCTATCACAACTCAAATTTCACGAACTTAATTCCACTTCAACTCTCACCACCGGCACACATCACAACTCATCCTATTTAATCCTTCTACTTGGCGAACTGTAGCATCAGCACTTTCACTTATAGAGGAAAAAGAAAATGGACCACTCAACCAACCACCCCCCAACCCACTACGAAATCCTCTCTGTTCCCCCTTCTCTCTTCTCCACTGGGCTATCACCGTCAGAAATAAAACAAACCCTCAAGAAATTCTACCGCCGCGCGTTGTTATCTCACCACCCGGATAAATCATCATCATCAGCATCACGATCAGCAATAACAATAGACCAAATAACCCTCGCTTTCGCCACTCTCTCCACCCCCTCCCTCCGGCAATCTTACGACCTCCTTTTAGCATCCTCCGGCAACGATGGGTCAAGCCAGTTGGGGAAGCACAAGCTCCAAACAGGCATCGAGACCATCGACCTCGACGACCTGACACATCAAGAGGGAGACAGCGAAAACGACTCCGAGGATGTCTGGTATAAACCCTGCCGATGCGGCAATTCCAAAGGGTATTTAGTCAGAGAGAGTGACTTGGAAGAGGCAGCAGAGTCAGGGATAGAGGAAGTCGTCGTCGGCTGCGCGGACTGCAGCCTGTGGCTGAGGGTCGTGTTCGGAGTAGTTGTTCAACAAGAAGAAGAAGAGGAGACAAGACCAGAGGAGGATGGGAAAGAAATTGGTGCCCAACAGTCATGACACTGCACTGGTTTGACACCATTGACGTGTGTGTGTGTGTGTGTGTGTGTGTGTGAAAAAGGAGGGCAACAAGGATATACAAAGTGTCAACTGAAATAGCAGAAGAGCTAGGAAAATATCACGGAGACGGCCTTTCTCAAATACCACATTAGAAAAGTCATTTTGCAAAGAGAGACTACTCGACAACGAACTGGAGATATATATCGTATGCTCTCTACTTAAATTCCGACTTTCATAGCTTTGGTGTTCTCTTCGTAGAGTGATACTAAGCTGGAATTATGTACCAAATATTTGCACCGACTCACGCAAGGCACCAGTCGAGGTGAACAGAGAGATAACTGTTAAAGTTCAACTCTGGATTGTCATTTCAATTGATATCATAGCAAAGGGCTATTATCTCCAAACAGATTACAGAAAACGGTGCTTCGTATCTTATTCAAAGTCATAGTGAGATTAACCTCCCGACTATCAAAGACCCTCCCAAAGCAGGAGGACAAGCATGCAGGCGGCTACGTCACCCGTTGTGAACGAGTCAGGGGTGGAAGAAGCTCAATGTTGGTCAAGATCTCCAGCTAGTTGATCAAAATCTCAAGATATTGTCATGGTCCACCAAATCACGTCAGGTAAGCAATCACTGGGGTATATCAGGATCTATAAGGCAACCTAAGCATACAAAAGACTGCCGATTACAAGCCAAGTATAAAAAATACTGCCGTTTTGAGGGAAGGGGTTTTGGGATTTTCTTGTCCAGACGGTCTTCCCGTCTCGGGGGAGTCTAAAAGGCAAGCAAGGTAAGAAAGGAAAAACGAGACCCTCCGTGTATGCTGCGCTCTAGCCCTCAAGGTATCGTGAATAACCGCCTCACAAGTCCTCCTAAGTCTTATTTTGCCTAAACACATGCAACGACCCGAGAGCATCTCCAGTCCGCGCTCCAAATACACCGTTTCCGCCAAGGGGATTTACCAACGATAAACCAGGGTTATCACTATCAAGAGACCAGGAAAACAAACGACACATTTACTCAGTAGCCTTGGGCTCCTCGGCCGGGGCATCGGCAGCCTTGGGCTCCTCAGCAGCCGGGGCGTCGGCGGGAGCAGCAGGCGGCTCGGCCTCGGATGAGGTCCACAGAGTCTGTACACAATCGTTAGCCGGCGGCACAATCTTGTCTCGGTCGAGCTGTACATACCAAATTGTCGCGGAGCAGCTGCATGATAAGGGTGCTGTCCTTGTAGCTCTCCTCGCTCAAGGTGTCGAGCTCTGCAATGAACCAGTCAGTACCCGACAATCCCGTATGTAAATATCGATCTACGTACCGGCGATGGCATCATCAAACGCCTGCTTGGCGAGATGGCAGGCCTGGTCGGGAGAGTTCAAGATCTCATAGTAGAACACGGAGAAGTTGAGAGCGAGACCAAGACGGATGGGGTGAGTGGGAGGAAGCTCGGTCTGGGCAACCTCGGTGGCAGCCTTGTAGGCTTCGAGGGACTTGTCGGCGGAATCCTTGCGCTTGTCGCCAACGGCGAATTCGGCGAGGTAGCGGTGGTAGTCACCCTTCCTGCAGAGTTGTTAGAATCATACATGAACAAAGGGAACATTATCCGAGGTGCACAAACATCTTGTGGTAGAAGACTTTGGACTCGCCAGTCTTGGCGGAAGGGATGAGGTGCTTGTCGAGAACAGAGAGGATGTCCTCGCAGATCTTGGCCAGCTCGGCCTCGATCTTCTGGCGGTACTCCTTGATGAGGCCGACCTGGGTAGAGTTGCCCTTGGACTCCTCCTTCTGCTCGATCGAGGTAACAATTCTCCACGAGGCGCGTCTAGCACCAATAACGTTCTTGTAGGCGACGGACAGAAGGTTCCTCTCCTCAACGGTGAGATCACGGTCCTCGGAAGCAACGATCTTCATGTTCTCAACCATCTCTGTTGGGCGTCAAACTGTCAGAATGCGACCCTACAAAAGCCCAAGATGATATTGACAAACGTACCCTCATAGCGCTCAGCCTGCTCGGCGAGCTTGGCGAGATAAACAGCATCTTCGTGACCCATTTTGTCGGTTGGTTGTGATGAGTGTCTGCAAGTAGAGGTGGAAGTTAGCGCGCGCTGGTTCACGGGCCGTATAAGGCAACAAGGTAATCGGCGAAGTCCGCTGCGAGGGTGGGTGTTCGTGTGTGTTGTTGTGGGCAAGTGCGGTGAAGTGTTAAATAATGGCAGGAGGCAGTGTCGGTCGTCCTGGACAATGTCAAGAGATTGCGATAGGGACGCGATTGCGCAAGCACCGTGCTGACTTCATGGCTTGGGCGAGCAAAGGATGCTCCCCGCTCTCGGTGGGGCATGCGCAGCGCAGCCCTGTCCAGGCCTTTGGCGTTGTTCGTGTGTTGGCGGTAAAGGGGCAATTGAAGACTCCATGTGCTCGCGGCGACGAGATGGCCTCTCTCGATGCCATCTTCCACAACCCGTTCTCAAGGCAGGATGCGGTCGCAGTGGCGATGACGATAGAGGGGCAGGTGTGGTGTGCAGTGGTGCAGCTGGTAGATGCAGCGGAGGCGGACGGGGGAAACGGGGGACGGCAATGCAGACTCACCTTCGGGGGAACTAAGGAATCGAGTAATGTGTTGATTTTGGGGGAGCGCAGTGTTCGCGGAGCGAGGTTCGTGGACGGAAAGTTTGTGGACGAAGTATAACGCCTGAAGTTGGGGATGAAGGGTGGAAATGGGCAGAGTCACCGGTTTTGGATGCAAAGTTGGAAATGAGGGAAGGGGCAAGGCGGAAAGCACCAGCGACAACCACAAGGCGAGCGGGATGCCGTGAGTGGGCTGGCCTGGACGGGGTGACGACCAGTGAAATTGGGTGGGCGAGGGGGCCTGTGCAAAGCCCCTCTGCCCCCTCGTCCACTCCTGTTTGGGACCCGATTACCACCCGATGGAAAGTAAGATCAACACGTGACTGGTCAAGCGACGCGCCAGGTCCAAGTACGTCACTGCTTTGACTTGAATCAAACAGCGCCAACTTGCGACACTCAGGAGGGGCGTCTTTGAAACTTGCTGCCTTGTGTAATAAATCCTAATATCAAGACACATCGCCATAATAAGAAACCCGAGCCACACTCACCACCTTGTATCCTAACCTCAGAGTCCTAGTAGAGGATTCCCTTTGGCCCCCCAACTTACACAACCCCCAAGGTTTATTTGCTCTTACCTACAGTTTATTATGGCGGTCAGGCATGTGCCAGCACAGAGGGGTCGGGCAGCCAGTTCCACTGACCGCTATCGGTTAATATTTTTGAATTCTAGAACTTTCAGCAGTCAATAAGTGGGTTGAGCATTCCATGAGCTACTCGACAAAGCTATGTGGCCTGGTATATGCGCTGTGTAAGAATGCTTCGCTTGGAGGTTGGGCTCGAGGATTCAAGAAGTAGCCTGCACCCCTGCAAGACATTCGACGTGGTGTACGATCTTGAGCATACATTCAAACTGGATAAGACTCATATTGTTGCTGATATCATTCAGTGAAGGGAATTGACAGTCTACCGCCATTCTACTCACAGTTCGGGTAGATAAGGCCAATATGGTCAAGCTTGGGCTCACAATAGCTCTCTCTGCGGCTTCAATATCGGCACCCTATCCTGGACCAGTTATTGGCCGACAACCGCAAAGCCTTGTCAGGAATGACGTGTAAATAACGAGGGAGACGTCAATGGCATTGTAAACAAGCCGAGCCTCTTGTCAGTCACAACTCCATACATTTCAGCCTTGCCTGGGGTGTTCTTGGACGAACGTCCCAAGGATCCTGCCAGTAACGTGAAGCCGGCAACACGGCTCTTGGCCACGTCTAACAGTGAACATCATTAGCGTTTATGTAGCTATCAATGCCTTAGGCTGTTTTTTCTCATGACCCAAGGCCCAGAACACTTCCTGTACGATCTAGTTAGTGTTCTGGAGCTATCTGGTGTGCCAGTCCAAATATCCAGAATTGAGGAGATACCAACTGCGGGGCACAGGACATCCCCGCAGAATGAACACCCAAGCTCTGGTGCCTGTCAAGACTGCCTGCCGCTCGTCAGTGGGGTGACTGCCTCAGGCCACCATCAATGTCATAGCCGATATGAACAGGTTACAAGCATGGTGGGCTGTACAAAACAGTGGGGCTTCGAGCAAGAACGGCCCTCCCTGTCCCGCTTCGACGGAAGCTTGACGTCCACTTGCTTGGAACTCCCGAAGACAGAAAAGCTCTCCACTTCCTCTTTGAAGCTTACCCTCTCACTTGTGATCAGACCATCCGTTCTCCCAGCTCCGTCATCACCAAAACAAACAAACAGTTGTTCAATTGTAAGATCCTTCCCCCAGCCATCCAACAACCACTGACGTAAAGACCTATACGAAAAGACAACCGCAATTGCTAACTGCTGAAACTTTCTTCTTACTCTCGAAGGCAGCCTCCCCAAACTCCAGTCACAATGCTTCGCACGTCATTCACCAAGATCACCCGCCCGGCGCTCCTCTCCCGCACCTTCGCGACCACCTCGCGCGCCATGGGTGCTGGTGACACCGGCGCTCCCCCCAAGACCGGCGGCCAGGGGTACGTTATCTTCCCTTGCTTTGCCCTTCAATAACATAATGACGCACCTGGCTCCCCTCAACAAGTAGAATTGAGCGAATAGGGGACATGAGGTTATTGTCTGCCGGAGCTCGGGGAAAGGGGAGCTCTTACGGGATGAGGTTCTGGAGCACGGGATCATGACATCAACCCTCCCTTGCTCCTTGGCCCCAGCCGAAGTTTCTTCCCCCCCAGCAGCCAGGCGTATCCCGGCGGCTACTCCGGCTCAGGCATACCCCTCCCATATGTTTTCTTCCCAAGATACCAACAACCAACGCATACCAAACTTCAAAATCCAGAGGAAATACACATCACTAACATGACTTCTTGAAAAAACAGTGACGCCTTCCAGCGCCGCGAGAAGGCCCAGGAGGACTTTGCCATCCGCCAGCGCGAGAAGGAGAAGCTCCTTGCCCTCAGACAAAAGCTCAGAGAGCAGCAAGACCACCTCCAAAAGCTCTCCGATCACATGTTAGCCCCCCCCCCCCCCCCCCTTCCACCCTATATTTCCAGGTATGTTAAAGGACTAGGTACTGACAACCCAAACACAGTGACGAGATCACCAAGGATCAGGGTGGCGAGCACAACTAAATTAACCACCAAAATAGAACACACCCTTTCAGCCTTGGCTATCAATATCAAACTCTGAAGTTGACCAGCCGCATGTCCCATGAATCATGAACCTCATGACCACCGGGAAACAAAGGGGGAGAAATAACAGATGAGTTGACACACGAACGTGGGCTCAGTTGTACGAGTACATAGCCTTTTTTCTGCTTTTGTCTTGTGCTTGTTTTGCATTTCACATTGTCTTGTCTTGCAAGCAAAAATGAAAAGCAGTTAACCAAATCTACAAATCACTATCAAAAAATCTCTGCCAGCCCAAGTGATCATATTTTGTCTCAAGGCAGTTGTAATACCTTCAATCTTTTAGCTATCGAGCTACTGGTATCAGAAAAAAACTACAAAACCGTTCCACTTGACAAAAAAAAAATCCTTTTACACAAACCCTCAACACCCCATCCTTTGTGCTGTTGTCGCTGTTAACCGCTAGCATTTGTGGTACATTTCTTTCCCAGCAATCACACCACCATTTGATTGGTTACATATTTTGTCCTTTATTGTCCCCTTCTCTGATAAACGACGCCCCGAACTCAAAGTCCGCTAAGTGAGTTTACTTGAAACCACCGCCCCGATAAGACCTGTAAAAGCTCTCGGCGGCGTTGCTCTCCGTCTCATTCACCCCACTCGCTCCCCCCATATTCCCCGTAGTCTTCTGCGCAGCCGCCACCTTGGCCTGGAGAGCCTTGGCGTTGGTGTCGATCCACTGCAGCTGCGTCAAGTGGCTGTTCAAGACACGGACGATTTGAGAAAGCTGAAGGTCATAAGTCAGTTAAACATTCATCAAATGAAAAAAGCTGGAAAGAAACATACCGGATCATCACTCTTCCCACCCCTCCCCAAACTCCCACTCATATCATTAATCTCCTTGATCATCTTTGTCAAGTCCTTGCCCATGTCGTCCAGCCGATCCGTCAGCTTCTCCGCCAGCTTGTATGTCCTCTCCCTCTCCTGATCCGGCCCGGTAACCTGTTCTTCCCTCGCCAGGTTGACCCCCTGCTTGGCGTATAGCTCGTCCAGCTCCTGCTCATACCTGTCTAGCCACGCACCCAGCTCCTCCTGCTGGCTCTCCACACCCTGAAGCTGACGCTCAATCTCATTGCTGGCGCGCTCGGCCTCGTGAGTGGAGTTGAACAAGCGCTGGATCTTCTCGCCGTTTTCGACGAGCATGCGGTCCCACTCGGACACCTTGTTGGCTTGCTCTTTAAATTCCTTTTGGTATTTGGAGAGGTCGGTCGCCCAGCGCGTGATGATCTCGTCCATGGTCTTGTTCTTTAGACGTGGGAGCTGCGAGGCTGGGCCAATGGTTGAAGCTGTGAGGTTAGCAGCTGTTTGAGACGGGTTCGAAGCCATGACCGCAGGGGTGGTTGTAGGCGCAGGCTTGGCTCCGAACAGACCTCCAGCCGCGGGAGCGGAGGAAGTAGTGGCAACAGCGGTGGTAGCGGGTGCTGTGGTGCCCGCCGGCTTGGCTCCGAAGAGACCTCCGGCTGCCGGGGCCGGGGTAGCAGTAGGCGCAGATGATGTGGTAGCCGCACCGGTAGCTGCTGGGGTAGCCGATCCGAACAGACCGCCAGCTGGCTTCGAAGCATCCACCGGGACCGCAGAAGTGGTGGTTCCGGCTGGCTTAGCTCCAAAGAGACCTCCAGCTGCTGGCGCCGTAGTAGTGGCAGTAGTTGTGGCAGCGGGAGCAGCAGTCGCCGCAGGCTTGGTTCCGAAAAGACTGCCGGCTGCCGGTGTCGATGCAGCAGGGGCGGCGGTAGCAGGAGCCGCAGTAGATGGCGGCTTAGCTCCAAAGGGACTACCGGCCGCTGGTGTGGCGGTGGCGGCGGCGGCTGTCGAGGATTGTTGACCAAATAGGCCACCGGCAGCAGGGGCGGCAGATATGCCATTGACGGCGGCAAGGGGATTGCTGCCCGATGGAAACAAACTGCCGGCTGGCTTTGCGGGATCCGCCGGGGGAGCGCCGGCCGGGGTAGTTGAGCCTAATCCACCAGTACCAAACAGTGACTTTGCAGGAGTTGATGTAGCACCAACACCTGATGCTCCAGCAAACAGACTTCCGCCACCAGTGCCGGCACCTCCTCCAAAAAGAGCACTGCCTGCTGGCTTCGCGGCGGCCGTCTGCGGTGTGGTCGATGCACCCCCGAGCATACTTCCGGGAGCAGTTGTTGGGGTCCCTGTCGTCGTGCCCGAAGCGGCAGGAGCAGCGGCTCCAAAAAAGGAAGGCTTTGCAGGTGCGGCGGTTGTTTGACCTCCAAACACGGATGAGGGGGCTGCAGTCGAGGGAGCTGGGGCGGCAGCTGAAGTACCACCAAATAGCGAGCCAGTTGTTCCAGTCGTCCCTGTCATCCCGGCGGGCTTACCGAATAAAATGCCTCCCGAGGAAGCCCCAGCACCTTGACCAAACAAGGCGCCCGAGGCAGGCGCTACGCTTGCTGGTGTGGTCGAGGCTCCGGCGGTGCCAAAGAGACCCGGTTTCGCGGCACCGGTGGCCGCTGTGTTGCCGAAAAGGCTGCCGCCGGCTTGAGGTGTGCTTGATCCAGCAGCAGCTGTGTTTGTGTTGCCGAAAGAGAATGATGGGGTTCCTGTGGTTCCTGAAGCTCCTCCAAACAGACCACCAGCAGCCGGTGCCGCGGATGTGTTCGCCGCACCCGAGGCGGGATTGGATGATGGTGTACCGAATGTGAAGGACATGTTGGCGGCTGCGATGATTTCGGCCGACGATGTCAAGTCTGAGGGAAGAGACGGGGTATTAAAGTCGGCGACTTAGAGAGGCGACAAGTGCTTCAGCAGCCCAACACAACCCCAGTCGCTTCGAAAGCAGCTCAGGGAGAGCGCCCTTTCGTCGCGATGTCGAGCTTTGTTGATGCAATTGGCCTTGGTGGCGGAAGCCTAGATCGATGCCGCAGCTTTGGTCGCAAGAAAGAGAACTGAAATGTTGCTGTAGCACAGTCGCTTTGATTGTTGACTTTTTGATGCAGAAACGCAAAGCAGAGCAGAAGGTCGCGATTGATTGGACTTTTTGGCAGCTGTCGAACCGCGCCAGGAAAAAAGCCCCGTCAGCCTCACCAGTTGCAACGCGCCCAAGCATCCACCCAACGTTGCACAGAGCAGAAGGCTGAGAGTGTGGGTTGCTCCACTCTCCTCCTTCAACTAGCGTGTGGGGCACAACCATCAAGAGCTCCGCATTGGCTTCCATCGTTGCTCAACTCCAGCTCACAAGTCACTGATCAGCCGACCTGGCCCCCCGATTGTCTTGTCTCGTCAGTCAGAGAGCGACGCCTATGTATGCGTACCCAACCTGATCCAGAACCCTGACCTTACTACTGCCACTATTTGACTGTGCATCAGGAGTGCTACCTCACCACGATTTCCTTTGGTTTTGATACCCCCTTGTGCACAACACAACTCCTGCAGCCTTCAAGGTTCCCCTTCCCTTTGACCCCTCCTCCGCTCGCGTCTCTCAGTGAAACCGCCAACCACTGAGAAATTGTTGCTCTTTGAGGAAAAGAACATAGCGAACCACGCCCTTCTTTCAGGCACCATGTCTTCTGAAAGACGAAACAGCTTGTCGCCTCCCGAGAGGCGTGGCACCATTGACCCAGGTGCTCATGACCTAGGTACTATTGCCAAACTTTCTTTCTGCTTCTTCATTCGGAACGAAGCGCGAACTAACTGTTTGTAGCGGAATCTGATTCTGAAGAACACTACTCCGATGCTCAATCTGGGCCAGTTGGGTCCGCCCCTGCGTCGCCCATCCCGAGAACTAGAGTCGAGAGGGTCGATGACAAGCCGGCCTATGGGGAAGTCCCCGGCACTGAGGCTTATAGCAAGAGAGAAGAGGATGCCGAACCGGACGAGATAGCCATCATTCCTGACCCCCTCGACCCCACACCTCCTGAGCCGGAACGTTATGCCCGGTCTCCCACCCCTGGCGGACATCCGATTCCCAAGACAGTGGTGGAGGAGGCACCAGATGCTGAGGGCTCTGTGACGCACCCGGAGGTTGAGGAAAGACACAAGTCGGATCCGCATCCGGATGTGACCATCAAGGCTGACGGGAAGAGGGTGGAAGATAATGGTACGGATGCGTAGCCTTGCTTTTCTAGCCAGCCTGCACTACACTTTTTCTCTTTCGTCTTCTATAGCTCAGCCAGTATTGACGTGTGGCTTTCCTGCGTAGATGCCCCAATATCACCGTCTCTAAGTACTCCTGTGTCGACACGCTCAAGAAGACAATCGTCAAATGCCAGTAGAAGACCAACACCGTTGAGTCCCACACCGTTGAGTCCTCCTAAGGGCGCGGATGATGCGGTAGAGGGTGATGATGACGATGATTTCGGGGATGACTTTGACGACTTCGAAGAGGGCGGCAACGACGATGACTTTGGTGACTTTGACGACGGGTTCCAACAAGTCGAAGAAACATCACCTCCTCCAGCAGCTGTGGCATCAGCTCCGGCTCCAGCAGCCGCCCCTGCCCTGTCATTTGTAAGCTTCTTTATGGTTTCTTGGCGACCCAACCTATATCACCATGACTGACTACTTTCCAAGCCTATACCCTCCTTCGACGACCTCGACTCCTTCGAAATACACTCCCTAACCGAACCTTACCTCTCGGCCCTCTTCCCACCCGCCGACGCCATCAACCCCCTCCCATCCCTCTCCAACGAAAACCCCATCTTCCTCACCCCACGATCTGCCTCCCTCTGGTCGCAACTGGTAGCACCACCCCCCCTCCAACCACCAGACTGGATTCGCTCCCGCATCCGCCGCCTCTTTTTGGTCTCCCTCGGCGTCCCGGTGGACTTGGACGAGATTCTCCCGGCCTCGAAGCAGAAGAAACTCGTCCTCCCCACCCTCCACCGGACAAACTCCAATGGCTCCTTCCAGTCCGCCGACTCGAGGAGCGTCTCCCGCGTACGCAATAGCGCGGCGGGGGCATCCACCACCTCGGTAGACTCTCAGGGGAATCTCAAACCCCCCAAACCATCCTCGTCAAAGAAGCCTTCCCCTGCAGAAAGCACCACAGCAGAAACAGGCAAAGAGGGTCCGGAAAAGAGCCTCGATTTGTTGAAAGCGAGACAGCTCTGCATGACGACCGACGAGGCGATGAATGGCATGACGGACGCGGAGCTGAGGAGCCACGCGGACAAGCTGGAAAAGATGCAGTTTGCGGCCAAGGACGTGCTGGATTACTGGCAAAAGAGGACGGACGAGAAGATTGGGGACCGGGAGGCATTTGAGAAGGTGATTGAGAACTTGGTGAAGCATGCTAGGAAGGCTAGGAAGTAAAGAATGTTACGGGTTTTATTATCTATTAGAAGCAAAATTGAGAGTGGCTTGGGGGGGCTCTTGAAAATTGCTCGCTTGTCCAAAGTAGGCAGAGGCAGATCACAGGGCACACGCCCAGAAAATAACAGGAAAGGAGGTGAAAAAAAGGGAGATGCACAAGCAAAATATCAAGCAGGTTACCTTGAGGTTTTCGTTTACAAGTAATGAAAAGGCACTGGAGGTGTATAGAGATAATAGAGCACGTCAAAGACACTTTGGGAAACTCAATCGGCATTAAGACTGCAAGTGAAAATTGTTAGTTTTGGTGAGAATATTTGATCTCACTCGTTACACCATGATACACCATCATACATAGTTGCGATGGGTCGAAATATCTCCTTCTTTTTCAAGTGTGCTGCAGTCGTCTTGCCTATAAATCCCGATCTCTATTCATACCTGCTAATAGTGTTAGTTAGGTTTGTTTGATGATGACAAAAGAACATATACCTATACACAATTAACACAAGATGGCAGCCGCCAAACAAAAAGACCCTATCCGGTCCAAAGGATACGCATATGCAGATATTATGTATACGTATATAAACTCCAAGTAGGCATTCAGAAAAAAAAGTCAATCCCTTTATTTTCGCTACTCTACCCCGTCCTAGCATATAAACACCACCCCCCTGCCTAACTTTTGTGAACCATGCAGCAAGAGCAGATGAGAGCCCTCCCATTCTACCGTCATTATCATCAAAATATAGTAGGGTGTTTAAGCGGTGGCGGGCTCGACTGTTACACCACTGTATTCGGCTTGGTTAGCAGATATTCATGTAAATTAGGATCAGCGGAGAAAACTTACGCAGCGATAGTAGCCCAACCGATGAGACGCCAATGCTTCTCGATACGTCTGCTGAGGGCGACCTTCTCGCCAATGTTTGTGCAGGCAGGAGATGTGAGCTGGAGCTTGGCGGCATCCTTCTTGATGGCAACAACCTTGGCGCCGGTAGAGGTGGAACCAATGTTGACCATGATAACCTCGTTCTTGGCAAGCTTGTCGACCTTGGCCTGCTTGCCGTCGGCCGTCCTGACACCGAGGAGGCGGCGGAGGAGGTAGAAGTTGACCTCGATTTCACTGTAGATCTCGGGGAGGCGGCCCTTGAGACCGAGGACGAAACCAACAAGACGATCGGCTCTGCAGAGAGTGGGATCGATGCGAGTACCGACACCAATCAGACCACCGGGGACGGCATACTTGAGCTCGTTAGCCTCAGAATTGAGGGAGACGATGCGGCTGAAAATGGGCGTGCACTTGAGGTCGCCCTTCTCGTCGCGGGTAACGATACCGGGACGAATCTCGATCTCGTCACCGAGCTTGAGCAGACCGTGAAGAATAGAACCACCAGCAACACCACCCTTGAGCTCCTCGATCTCGGCACCGGGCTTATTGACGTCGAATGACCGAATGACGATCATATGGGGGTCCTGAGAGAAATCCCTAGGGGGGATGGGAATGGTGTTCACAATAGCATCGTTAATAGCGTCGATATTGAACTTGAGCTGGGCCGAGATGGGAATAATTGGCGACTTGCCGGCGACTGTGCCTCTGATGAACTTGAGGATAGACTCATGGTGTTGCTTGGCGGCCTCTTCTCTCATAAGGTCAACCTTATTCTGGAGAATGATGATCTTGTCCAACTTCATAATCTCGATAGCAGCCAGATGCTCAGAGGTTTGAGGCTGAGGGCAGGATTCGTTACCGGCGATGAGAAGAAGGGCGGCGTCCATGACGGCGGCACCTGACAACATAGTGCTCATGAGAATATCGTGACCAGGGCAATCAACGAAGCTGCTTTTTGTTAGCGACTTTCCTCAACATATGCTCGTCTCTGTCAATACTTACGAGACATGGCGCAACAGTCTGTAAGTTCCCGTGCAGCCCTCACGTTCACAAGGAGGGTCAACCTCCTTCTCGCTCTTGTAGCTCCTGTAGCATGTCGGCCGTGGGCATTCTTGGTTGTCGCACTTGTAGATCTTGGCGTTGGCATAACCCAGCTTGATGGTAATGTTGCGAATCAGCTCGTTCTTGAAGCGAACGGTCTGGACGCCAGAGATGGCCTTGACAACTGTGGACTTTCCGTGAGCGACATGACCAATAGTACCGATGTTGATGGTCGCTTGCCGCGCAATAATCTCGGCTGTGAGGGGAGTAAGGCTCTTGACATCGAGGTCTTTGGGGTCTGTTTGGGGGGGCAGAGGCGGTCTCTGGACAACTGGGGCGGGGGCACTCTTCTTCAGGGCTGACTTGGGCTTGTCGAGGAGATCGTTGTCAGAGTCATGAACATCGACCTGGGACTCGTTGCCGGAGTCGGAATCCGACTCGGGGATGTCGTTACCGAATTTGTCGTTGGCCGACATGGTGATGGCTTCGTCCGGGGGGTAATAAGATTTGGGTTCCTCCTGTGGTTGTTTTCGGCACGCTGATCGCTCGATTGAAGACTCGGCAAAGTTTGCTTGACAAGAGCAGCGCTGGCTGTGATTGCGTAGCGTGTTTTGCGAGGTTGCCAGTGGAGGAAGATGCCGACCAAGGCAGAGGGTGCAATACAGTATTTGGAAGAATTTCGTGTGCAGTCATACACATTTGCGACTCATCCTTGCCTTACTGGTGGTGCCGCTCCAAGCTTGACCAATAAAGGCTAGCGCCACCTGCCCCACCATGACTGATAAGCCCCGATAAGCCCCAGGTGCGGGACAATTCACTGAGGGCTGGGCTTGCTCTCGACTCTCAACAATGCTAGCCACAGGTCTCATAATAGTACAACGCTCCCGTCAATAGCATAAAGATCTCCGCAGTTCTGATCGTTTTGGAGTGCTTCTAGTTTTGGCTGTTTATTTAACACTGTCAGAGACGATGTTGGCCAGTGTTAAGAGCCGTCGAGGGATCTCTGGATCTTCCAGCATATTCATTTGCTCATGTTTGGATATAGTCACCCATCTATACTAAGGAGTCACATACTTCTCCAGAGCAAGCAGTTTCCACTTGAAGCTCGTAGCCACACAAAAACCGACACGGTATCACTTTTAATGTTGATGCCTTCGACATTGCTACACTTGCTCATGAAAGCCGCCGCTGATGTTTCTCAAGAAACCAAAGGGCGCTGATATTCAGTCCGTTCACACCACTCATTTGGTGATATGAATTAGATGGAAGTGGGGAGGGTGATCTCGAGAACACGGTTGGCCGAGTTACCTACTACCGTTATGGGAGGGACCGCAATAGTTAGCAGTTCAAGCCTTGCCTTCACTAATTCAACCACACTCAATCATGGGTATCACGTGGGATCAATAGCTGACGGGGATTATTACCGAAGAGGTATTCATAAAGCTGTCTTGGTGAAATGGGCGTCATGGATGAGACAAGGCTAGTCATGCATCACTCCATCATGTTGTCCTGAGGTGAAAGATCGTGATCTTCCCATGTTGCTTGGGTTCGATGCTCGAATCATCTCCCTTTACAGGTAGCAGCAACGTATCTCTGCAGACGGGCTCACCAAACAGAACCTCACTAGTCCTCTTCCACGCCGCCGAGTGATGGATAATATAGGCCTGTCCACCCAACTTGCCGACTTCATGAAGCTGCATGAGGCTTTTTAAGAACAAGTATTCCTAAGTCAAAACCATATCTATCTTCCTGGGCCATCAATCAGCTCAGTAAGTAGAAACAGTCGGCGTGAATGTGCCAAAAGCCCATGAAGGCCCATCGTCATCAAAGCAATCACTAAACCCGAGTTTAAAGAGCTCTTGACACCCTTGAGTCGTGATAAGTGTTGAATGACTCCTGACGTTCTCTTTCTTTAAGTTCATCATAAATAATGTCGTCAGGATTAATGTGCCTTTCGAACATGAATAAACCCTTCCTCACTAAGGACTGGAGCTGAACATGTTTATCAACTCCTTGTGTAGAAATATCACCAGGCTAGCTCTCTTAGCCCCCCAAGCCAAACCATTTCCAAAAACTTCAAACAAAACACCATGATGCCCAAATACGCCTATAGCCCTTTCTTTTGAGGACAACTATCATAGAAATTGAATTATCAAGTCCCAGGGAGAGCTACTGCCGATATCTATTTTCTGATCTCTCCTCAGTTTTGTCTTAGCCCAGTTATAACGCGACCAGCATCCTTCCCCGGTTCTTCATCACCACTCAATACAAGCCAAATGTCCCTGAGGCTTAAATGTCTACTTAATACGTCCACACACTTCATCAACAAGTAGGAAGAGGGGACATCAGTTCACCCATTCACGTAATTCCACAGTCCCCATTGGCCCAACCCACACCACCACAGCCATCCTCCCACGTGTCAGGCACAGATAAGTACTGGTCCCAACAAAGAGAAACGAAAAAGAAGCGACGAACCCCTCGCTGTCTTTGCAATGCAGCAACTCTGCTTTCCAACGGCTTCAATGTGTGTGGGAAGTTGTGGGGCCATGAAACAAGGCTGTCTCCTTTGAGAAGAACCCTCTATCTCACTGGAAGTTGATGAATCTATTGAACTGACCTAAAAAGATAGCTTTGTTTCATGTGTGAGAAGTGAAAAAGCAGCCATTGGAGAGGATGTGATGCCCAGTTTAGCTACATTTCTGCAAGCAGATGTCAAGCACGTGAGTACTGCAGCCATATGAGAGTGAAGCCGAGACCACGCCAGTGGTGAGCTTGCAAAGCTTCAACTTCAGGATTTGGAGTTCAAGTGCTCGGCAATCCTTCTAACCACCGCTGCAACATGAGAATCGCAGATATAAGCCTCTTCAGCTCAGTGGCGGTAGTCCACAAGTGTAACAAAGGTGGCTAGTAAGCAAAGATCTAGAATCGCTCCGGGCTGATCATTTCTTCGTATGCCCATCTGTAACAACCGCAGCCAAGTTTGAGACAGACGACTAATATGCATACATACGAAGCCATAAGCCACGAAAGACATGCAAACTCCTTTTCAGCCCCTCTCTCCACAGAAGGTTTCAGCCCTGAAGCCATCTACTCGCGATTCCGGGCCGGGGCCTACAACCAGGTACACACTGTCGGGGCTGCGGAAGAACGAAAAGTGTGACTGGCCATGTGGCCTTGGGTCTTGCTTGGGGAAGAAACAAACGCCACCCGGAAGAAGTCCTAGCGAGGTAGGGTAGGTTGGTGGGCGTTTTTTTGCCCCAGCTGTACTGAATGGTAGGACAACCCACCCACCACCAATACCAATTTCATTACCCCGCCCTCAAGAGGGATACACAAACAGGATGACTGAAGGAATATTGGAGGTTTTTCTGGGACGATTAGCGTGATCGATGCTATTCATACATCTGAAGGAACCAAAGATCTGCATTCCTGGTGCAGGTAGGGCGGCATAGAAGTGCGAAATATTGCGCGTGCCAACGGCTTTTCATCGACACTATCAACGGGTTCCCCAGTGCCATGGGCCCTCGATTCAATCTATCTGGGGCATCACTGAACGGAAACTAGCGGTCTGATCACGGGTTACTACCGTGAGTTCGCAGTTTTCTTGTGTACACTAGCCGAGTCGTTCATGACTTCATGACAGAGAAGTTTGTAAGAACCCATCCGTTGGGCATGTTCCACAGCAGAGCGGGGGACGAGTTGCCAAATCCAGACAGAGATCTTGGTGAGTGAAAATATCGTCAGCAATTCTCTCACCTGAACAGGAATGTTGTTGCTATATAATTAGTACCGATAGTGTCTCCTGCACTGCCGGGGAGGGTGTGATGGCCAGACTCTTGCAGACTGCCGAGCCTGTTGATGGAACCCGAGGATCACCAACACCGGCAGCCCTTTCTATTCTGTGTAAGCCGGTGCGGAGGTTGTTGCCATTTTCTTGCTATTGCCCGTCGCACAACGTTGACCAGGACAAGACTAAGGTATATGGGTGACCGTTATAGCGTATCGTAAGCCGGTAATCGCGCCCAAGACCAGATTTGGGATGTGGGTTAATTAACATGATGTGGTTTCGCCGCGCAACCACCGAGCACTATTGGACTCTGCTCTGTTGGGACAGAGTGCAACATTTAGCACCCTAAAAATACGGCAGAGATGGTGGGTAAAAATCCGGTTCAGTGTGCGGTGATCATGCATGGGACGAGCACAAGGCGACACCTACCAGGAAAACGGTGTCCTATTCAGGATTTTTTGCCCACATTCCCAAGATCTGCCTCGTTGCTTAAAGGATCTGCGAATCAATTTGGGTGCCTTCTTCCAGATTGATGCGAAGTTGTTGGGGTGTACCTTTTGCCTGGTGGCCTTAGCATCGTGAGAATGTTAACACCTTACACAAAACACCTGAACAGTCTTGCTAACCTCGGTTGAGCCGGTTGAGTTAAGATGCTTATATTGACCCACCGTCTCGGATCTGATGTGAACAGAAAGAGTTGAGAGATATGGGAACGGGCCTTGGGTGAAGCTGGCCCCGAGACAACGGACGATAACGGTTGAATGGTAACCAGCAAGACCTTCGAAGGGCGGGGTGGTGACAAGGCTTACTATTCAAGATCGAGGTCGTACGAATACATTCCATTCATGTGCCACTCGGTTGACAAAAGGCTCTTTCCGGAGGTAAAAGGTGAAGACGGACTCTAGAGCTGGGCAAGAGGGGACGTCGGCCGCTGTGTGGCACGGCTTACCGCTGAGCTGCATGACCGGCAGCGAGATCACAGAATGCTAGTCGCTGATTGGACGCCTATTTTCAAGCAATCTGAACCCCACAGGGTTAGACGCAGATCATTGGTGGTAGGGACGGCCAGGGTGGCAGGTGCACGACAGGGGGTCTAACCTCAATTCGACGACGGTCACTCTATTGCCGCCCAACCAGCGAACGTCCCGCCCAAGCCAGCGTCCAACCTCGTTCGTTGCTCCTCACTCTTCGGCAGAACTGGTCCTGCTCGACACAAGCCCCATCCAATAAATCACAAGCACTTGCATATGCGCCAGCCCCGGGTTGCGACAACTTGAGCGCCAAGAACCGCCGGCGAATGAGTCTGCTCTTGCCCCTCTCATGGAACAGATCGAGCATTACCACCCGCCCACGCTGTTCCAAGAACCCAAGCAACATGTTTCTGCAGCCTTTGATGGGCTGCGTGGCCCTTATGTGTATGTTGAAGGCACGGTGAAGAGAGTTCAAGAAACAGGGCGCTCGTAACTCTAGGCATTTCCAGTCAGACGGTAGTACCTAGTATCAGTCTTTTTTCCTCTTTCCTTGTGCTGGAAGAAGTCCAAGTTCCGAGCACTATGCACGCACTTCGGTACCATCACCCATGGCACCCCAAGGTCCCATTTCCCTCAACCAACAGCGTATAGCTATATTGAGATATCCCCCTCTTTGCGTGATAGGACCAGTGTCCTCTGCTTATCTAGCAGATTTCTCTAGCCTCGAGATCGTCGGGACTGTTCTTCGCTCTTGTCATCCATCGTGAAGCGAGACTCTTCTCCTGAACTTCTACCCTTCCAGACCGCCAGGAACATCAGGAACACACGCTCCTGTAGCCAACACCTGCAACCCACCCGCGGGTCTCTCTTCGGGCCGCCCATCAAAAAACTAGCTCCAGTGCCGCTCCGTCACTCCACTGGGCGTCTATTTTCCATCACGAGTCGCTGGGCTTTATTGGCAGGTTGGTACCTCGCCCTATCAGAGCCGCTTGCTGGGAAAAGGCCCCCTGTCCGCCGTGGGTGTCCCCATTGCACCCGTTGCCTCCCTCATCGGACCACTCACTCACACCTCCTGCAGCTGCGAGGCCCGCATGCCGTGTAAGTGGTAGTCGCAGCGGCTATTCAAATCCCACCATCCCCCCCAGAGGGCGCCATCTTTTTCTGGAATTCCTTTCCTTTGGCAGCTGGGCTCTCTTAACCACACCCATTCCCTTGGTTCTGTTCCGCCACCGTCCTCTTTGCTGAAGACTGGTATCTTCCTTCTCTTCACTTGCCGTCCATCTTCGTGGGTGTCACCGCCGCCCCTATACAACACCAAGCAACAAAAAAGGAAGAAGGGAGAAACGACTTCACTGTCGTTGTCGTCCACAATGGGTTTCGACGAAAAGAAGCGGCCGGCGGCTCTGAACCTCGCACCGATCCGGACGAAGTCTGCCGGCTCGATCTCTTCTACAGACTCATCATCCACCTCTTCGTCTCTGGCCAAGCCTCCCAGGACGCCCCGGTTCGCTGAAGCAACAGCAGTCAACTCACCAGTCGAGCCTAGGTTGGGTCCCTTTTCCGACAAGCATGAGATCACCCAAGCGCAGCCAGGAGATGTTGGATTCGGTTATATTGGAAACAGGGGATCAACCGTACCTATGACACCAAAGTCGCCATTGAAGAGTGCCATGAGAGTACCAGGAACTCCCGGCAGGGGATTGACCAACCCTCTGAGTCCCACCTTTAGAGAAGAGGAGAACTTGGAGGCAAGGGAGAAGGTCACAGAGAAAGACCAGGCTAGGGATTTGGTAAGTGAAGGTTGGCAGAGATTTCTATGTGGATATGGGACTAACAACGGCAACAGAAAATCAAGACAAGAGTAAGAATGGCGAAGTTCGCTCTCCGTGGTGTCAACTTCAGCTGCTCCCTGATTATCTTGTCCATGATCTCGGCCTCATTCGCCATTTTCAACGCTACGAAGGCTCTTGCACCCATGAGTGGTCTCCCTGCTTGGTCCAACAGCACCAACACCTGGCCACAAAAGGTGGTACTCGCCTGTGCTGGTGTTTCGCTCATCATCTGCGTGTGTGTCTTTGTTGGATATTGTCGTGGTGGTCACAGGAGAGCTGAGAAGGTTGGCGTCTACTACACTCTGTTCGCGGTTGGCTGGTTCATTTTCAGTATGGCTATGTGGGCCGCCGCCGCTGGAATCCTCCAGCACGCAAAGTCCAACAGCGGCAACCAGGATATGTGGGGATGGGCTTGCGTTCAGAACCGTCGATCCGAACTCTTTGGCGGCCAAGTCGACTACGCTCTTGTCTGCCGCCTCCAGGACTGGACCCTCATCTGCATCATCATCGAGTTGGTGGTCGAAATCATCAGCATCACCCTTTACAGCGTCGTCTTTTACCGATACTGGTCGAAGAGGAAGCTTCACAAGTCGATGGACATGCGCGACAAGGCCCGCTCTGATCTCTATCTCGCCCAGCTCCGCAGCCAGTCCGCTCCCAACACACCCGGCTTCGGTCCCAAGTCGCCTGCCTTCTCGCAATATGCTCTTTCCCCTCGCTTCCCGCCTACTACCTACAAGTCTCTTGGCGATATCCAGGAGAACTCTTCCGATTCACCCTTCACCCCTGGAGGAAATAACCTTGTCGTTCCCCAGTCGAACTTCACTCCTCAGCAGGCCGCCTTCAAGCTCCAGGCACCGCCTACCAAGGCTAACCCAGCCACTCCATCGACACCAAAATCAGGTTACAAGCCACCAACGGCGACCGATCTGTCACCATCCTCGATCACCGCCCCTGATTTCCCTACACCTACAGTTCAGCATGCGCCAATGGTAGAGGGCGAGCAGCAGTACGAAGCAGTGCCCATTCCAGGAGCCTACGCCGGGCAAGCGATCAAGTCGCCACCACCTGTTCAAACAACATTCAATATCCCACGATAAATGGGGCCGCTTGAATAAGGAGTGATGGCAGCAAACCCTGTCATTTTTTTTTTTTTTTTTGCATATATACTGTTCTTTTCTCGGCCTTTTCTCTTTTGTGTTTCTTCTCTTGGTCGACAACTACTCTGCCCTTCGGTGGATATCTGCCTTCATTTTTACCAAAACTTTATCTCCCCCCCTTTTTTCTTCTTTTTCTTTTTTTTTTGTTTTCTTTTTTTTGTCTGTTTGGATATACCAGTGGCGTTGGCGGCGCAAAGACTATCTTACAAAGTGTGGACGGCACTTATTTTTACAACCAACCTCTAATTTGGGTGGACCGGAGGAACTATGTATATTACAACTTTTGCATAAGCGAACGAGAAGAACACCTTTCGCTGCGCGAGACAAGGATGAATCAAAGGAACCATGTTGGATATGGAAAGGATCTTAGTGCGAGATGAGAAGATGGGAAGACATTTTCGTAAATAACCACCAAGAAATCGTCTTAACCTCAAGTCTATTTCTTGCTGTGTATGGTGATGAACGATGTGATATAGATGATTCAGTTGCATACTTGATGCATGTCATTTTCATGTTTTGATTGTGCAACCGTCGCATCTCGATATATGGTTGATATGGTAGTAGTGGTTGTCCAAAAGGGGGGCTGATGGGAAATTGAGCCAATATCTCGAAGTTGTCAAGGTAGTTACGGCGTCAACTTCATTACGTCTTCGAGTTTCAACTTCCAGTGTGATAGACTTGTCCACAACATAGAAAACAGAGCCTCAAATAATCATTGTCGTTTTTGCAGAAATACAGTTACGCCCGTCAGACGGTTGTAACCGTAGGCGCGCGGAGTTGTCAGGCCCACCAGCCAGCTCAGGGGTCCACCAAAGATGAGATGACATGACACTAACAATTTTATTTTGGGTACCTTCTAATTATGCACAAGCCAACCTGAAGCTCCATCCCCGTCTCTGTGACTTCTCTCCTGATTCTGTGTTGCTCCCTCGTTTCTCCACCTTCTTTTTCTTCCAATTAGAGGTTTTGCCTTGCTTGCTTGCTCTCCCGGGTTGAACCGACCCGACCGACCATACACATCCCCAGCCCAACCGCCGAGCTTCACAACTCAACTTCTTGTCACACCCCGCGTCGTCATCGTGTATTGTGCGCGCCCATCCCTATCACAGCTTCTTCTCGCCCGCGCGGAACTCCTTCACACACACACCCACAAAACCGAATGATGTCTGTAGCAGCAGTAGCAGGACGCCAGGTTTGGCGGCAACTGGCGCGCAACACTGGCACTTCGGCTGCTATCCGTCGTACCATCTCCTCGTTACCCAAGTCGCAGTTCCGTCCTGCTTCCGTTCCAGCGTTTAACACCACCAGCAAGGCTGTTCCCCAGTTTACCCAACAGCAGCAGTACAGATCCTACAGCTCTGGGGGCTCAAGTGGGGATGGCACACCAGTCAAGTTCTGGCCTTTTGTGGCGGTGTTGGCTGCTGGTACCAGTGGTTGGATATTGTTGATTAACAGACAAAAGAGTAAGTTTGGCTATTCTTCTTTGGGTTACAGCGAGAAATACAATGGGACAATGGGGGTCATATATTATGTATGATGTAGTTGGGCGAACTGGGGCGCAGCATAGAGGGGTCCAAAGAACAGAGGGGGTTCTACCTACCTCATTTGTTGGAGGGGCATAAGTTGTGTCATACGCGGTTGCTATGCCATGGTTTCACACCTCTGAAGCAAGGCAAGAGCATCTGAAAGGCGTCACTTTGGACCTCCAACAATACCTCTGTGAAACTCAACACCAGCGCCTCTTATCTCTACATCACATTACTATACACCTGCTATATCCTCAGCCTATTCAAAAAAAAAACCCCTATTTTACTAACACCCCAAACCGCAGACATGCCCCCCAACCCCAAGCAAACCACCTCCCCCACCAAGCCCACCTCAGCCTTCTCCCCGTCAGAAGTAACCGTCCTCTTCGTCCTCGGCGGCCCAGGAGCCGGCAAGGGGACCCAATGCGCCAACCTCGTCTCCGACTTCTCCTTCCACCACCTCTCCGCCGGCGACCTCCTCCGCGCTGAGCAGGACCGCCCGGGCTCCCAGTACGGCCAGCTGATCAAAGACTGCATAAAGAACGGTTCCATCGTCCCCATGGAGGTCACCGTTGCCTTGCTCGAGAACGCCATGGCCGACGCGATCGCCAAGTCGGGCTCCCCAAAAGCTCGCTTCCTGATCGATGGGTTTCCCAGAAAGATGGACCAGGCGTTCCAGTTTGAAAAGGTGGTCTGTCCCGCCAAGCTGGTCTTGTTCTTTGACTGCCCGGAGGAGGTGATGGAGGGAAGGCTGCTGGAGAGGGGGAAGACGAGCGGGAGGGCGGATGACAACGCCGAGAGCATTAGGAAGAGGTTCAGGACGTTTGTCGAGACGAGCATGCCAGTGGTGGAGTACTATGACAAGGAGGGCAAGGTGATCAAGGTGGATGCTACGCCCGGGCCGAAGGAGGTGTATGAGGATGTGAAGAGGAAGTTGGTGGGGAAGTTGGGGGAGAACTTTTAAGTTAGCGCGATGGTTTTGACTTTTGGAACGCTGGGTTGGCAATGGCGTTGGTAGAAAGGGCAAATTATATATATGGATAGGGTATTAGGGATGACAGGCGAAGCAAGCATTGGAGTTGGAGAAAGCTAGAAATGGAAAAAAGGAAAGTTGGGGGTGCCCGAGGGGGGGGGGGAGAGGGATGATCGTTCCTTTTGGCTTTTTTTTAATTGTAGCTACTTGTATAAACCTAGATAGACAAGCTGAGGCGGTTAATACGTATATTTTCTTAAGTTGAGGATCAGGGCATTTTCAGTTCCTTGCTGTTTGTATATGTTGGTTAGTGCTGCCAAATCTTCACACGTTTCCAACGAGGTCATGTAGGTTGTTGGTAAATATGTGTGTTGTACATTTTTGCTTTGTTCTCGTTCTTTGTTGGTTGGTTGTTGATATTGTTACAAATCCTTCTATACACTGTCTCCCCCTTCTGCTGGTGTTGATCCCCGTCCTCATCCTGTTTTCTCCATGCTTGTTCCCGTCCCGATCGTGGTGGTGGTGATATACCCCCTTTACCTCGGGAACTTGCTCCAGCTGCGCTTCCCCACCTATATTTCTTATTGTCAGCCGCCATTCCTCTCCTCTCCCAACCTCCCATATACATACCTTCTTCCACTCCCGAATAAGCCCCGGCATCTCCAGCATCGCCTTCCTCCTCTTCTCCATCTTGCCCACCAGCATCCTCTCGTGCTTGTGCCCCTTGACCCGTTCCCCAACACCCGTGCCCTTCACTCGCAGCCCAAACTCGACCCTCTTCGCCAGCTTCGTTTCCGTCCCCTTCTCCGTGTACGGCAATAACTCTTCCACTCCATGCTCTCTCGCTAATTTTACGAGCTCAGCCTGCCGGCGCAGGGAGTACTTTGGGTCGTGCCATTTCCCGGTAACAGGGTGCTTGTGCGGGAGGAATGGGTTGGGCGTCTCACGCTGGTAGAACGTTAATGCCTTGGAGGGTGCGTGGGTTGCCCCCGGGGACAGGATCGAGAGGGGCGGGTAGCGGGCAAGGAAGGTTTTGAGGCGGGGGGGGAGGGATTGCGCTAGTTGGACGAATGGCGATGGGGAAGCCATGGTGGGCGGTTTCTCGTCGTCGTCCCTGGGGGACACAGTCGGAAATTGGCGACGGTTACGGTTTTGAAGGTGGTCGTAGAGGTTCGCAATTCGGGGAGGTGGGAACTTGAATGGGACAGGGTCGTTTCAAAAAAAAGTTCTAGGGTTGGCCGATTGGTTGGCGCCTGAGCTTGCGATTTTGGATGCGGTACCCTAACCCTCTATGTTCTCACGCAACATGCAGGCAAGGGTTAGACGTGTAGAAAATCACGATTGACGACAGTGATGGACAGGACAAAAAACACAATGCTTCTCAAAACTAACATTGCACCTTTATTTCGGCATTCGTTCTACTGGTATCACTACTATTGCCTACCAATTACGCAAACACCACCAACCTACTGCCACCCCCCCTTCCCACCAAACCCACCACTATCCTCCACCTTCTTCTGCCCCCTCTGCGGCTTGCTCTGCGCCGCCTCATGCCTCCTCAACTCATCCGGCACCTTGGAAATACTCGACTTGGAAATAATCTGCTTCAAGTCGTACATCACCTCGGCATCCTCGTTGCCCAAAAACGTAATCGCCACACCGCTCTTGCCCGCACGACCCGTACGACCGATACGATGCGTGTAGCTCTCAATGCTTGACGGCATGTTAAAGTTGACAACCAAGGAAACATCCGGCACATCGATACCACGACCAGCCAAATCGGTAGCAACTAAAATACTGGACTGGCCATTCCGCACCGATGCAAGCGACGCCTCACGCTGCTCCTGCGTCTTGCTGCCGTGGAGTGTAGTCGTGGAAAAGCCCCAAGACTTGATGTCCTTGGCAACCATCTCGCAGTTTCGCTTGATGTTGACAAAGACAATGATGGGTGGCTTGAACTGGCCCGAGTTGAGGATCTCCCTTAGTCTGTTCTTCCTCTTGTCTTCGCCAGAGATGAACTCGACACGTTGCTCAACTGTGTCGACGGCCTCGCCTGCGTTGCCAATGGTGACGATAGCTGGACGACGGAGATATTTCTTGGCAATTCTTTCTACCAAAGGAGGCATCGTGGCCGTGTACATCATAGTCTGACGATAGCGGTCCTTGCCACCGAGATACTTCTTCATGAGTTGTGGATTCTCGGCCTCTTCGGTATCTGGCTTTTCGTTTGTGACTGGAAGTGCGTCCAGAATCTTGGTTAGGGGCTCCTCGAAACCTTGGTCGATCATGCGATCAGCTTCATCCATAATGATGTAGCAGCACTGAGTAAAGACCAAGAGCCGTCTCTCGAGACAGTCAACAAGACGGCCGGGTGTAGCAACGATGATCTCTGCTCCATTACGCAGTGCATATGCTTGTTCTTCCAGAGAGTGCCCACCAACAATGCTGACAACCGTGAAGCCGAGTGGAGTGGCAAACTTGCGAGCTTCATTCTCAATCTGCTGTACCAATTCTCTCGTCGGGGCAAGAATAAGGGCGTATGGGCCATCGTTTTTGTTGACGTCGTTCAGAGGTGGTAGCTCAGAAATGTAAACCAACAACGGGAGCAAGAAAGCTGCCGTTTTACCGGAACCGGTGACGGCGACACCGATCAAATCTCTCGCTTGAAGAGCAATCGGGATAGAAGCCCTTTGAATAGGGGATGGCTCATCATAACCGACATCGTGGACAATCTCCAGTAACCTTCTAGGCAGATTTGACTCGGCCCAGCTGCGCATAGGATTGGGAATAGCACCACCTTTGGTGGCGATACCGAAGTTCTCCTTGAAGATGCGCCAGTCGCGCTCCTTCATCTCCTCCAGTGACTTCTCAGACCAGTGCGAACCCAGAGCCTTACGCTGTGCTGCCTGCTTAGCGCGCTCATGTTGCTCGAGAAGCTGTCTTGCGCGCTGCTCTCCCGTTTCTGGATCACCACGCCGGATGGCCTCTGCCTTTCTCCGCACAAGCTCGTCAGTTGACTCTTCGCCTCCGCGCTTGAATACCGGCTCCAAACGATCCTTGTAGATGGGGTCGTCCGGTCGGCTCGTATCATCATCCGGATCCCAGTCAAAGTTGAACTTGTTCGCGGCTGTTCTCCTTCTCTTCTTCTTGGCCGAGAATGTCGACTGATTGACGACGGGTCCCATGTATTTGGCTCGCAACTCGGCCTCATCGTTTAGCTCCATCTTTGTCCGCCGTCCTTCATCATCGTTGGGGGCGCCGCGTTTCGCTCCAGCGCGATTCGGGCCCCGGTCATCGTCTCGCTTATCCCCATCTCGTCTGTCCCCTTGCCTGTTTCCGCCTCGGTCGTCCGCTGTTCGCATCGCCTTGGGACCAGTTGGGATTTCATTTCGAGACCTCGACGTCTGATAATCGCCGTTGGCGTAGCCATTTCCGTGTGTTATGCCATTGGTTGGGGTATTCTTTTTCTCTTGTTCTTTTCGTTTCAACTCTTCTTCTTCCTTCACCTTCTTCTCGGTAGCCAAACGCTCGCGTTCCTTTTTGGAGATGAATCGTGGTTTTGACGCGGCTTCTTCCTGCTCTTTCCGTTGCCGAAGCAAAGCAGCTAGATCCGGGGGTTCTCGTCGCGACGCCATGTCGACATTAAAGTTCGATATTGATGGTTGTGCTGTGAATGGCAAGATGCAGTCTCCCAAGGTTCATGGTCAAAAATAAGCGGGACCTTGACAACAGAGGTGAGTGGTCTGTGCGCTATAATTTTGGACAAAGCCCGTGAATGAGATATTATGAGCTACCATGGCATTCGGAAGTGTCTGAGCAGTCAGAGATTTGAATTGCATCCAAGTCCCTGATAATATTTACCAGATTATAAGAATACAGTGACTTGTTCTAAGCCCCACCGTTGAATCCCATGCCTATTGAAGCGTTGGTACTTGGGACTTACATGATGAGCGGTCCCATCATTTTTAAACCCTATCACGAGCAGAACAGCTATTGTAAAATTAGCTTCACGACGACCTCTGCCTTTTGGGTACATGCCTCGGAGTCGACTGTCTAACCTATCTTGAGTCTTTTCCCCCCCACCCCCAGCATTGTATCTTTTTGAACGAGTCCCAACACTTTGAATCTGGACTAGTTCAATGGTTGTAGTTCGGCTTCTGTTTGGCATGTGAGAGTCCGGAACATACCAGAGTGAAAACAGCGAACTCGGCGTGAGGGTTGGCTGTGTGGAGATGCTTCGTTGGCAAATGCCACTGATGGTTGATTAGATGATCTTATCTGATCATCTTTGACAGGGCCCATGTGGCCCACGATCTCCACCCGATATCCCGATTAGGTAACCCAGCTGCAAAACACCTCACGAAAAACCCCATTGGAACGTTCGAATCTCGTTCCAAACTCCACTGCTGCCGAGGTCTGTGATTTCGACCCTCAACAAAGCTTCACGAAAGCAAACACCAATCATGCCATTCCAGGAACCCCAGGACTGGACCACGACCCGGAGACGACCCTCCTGCCCCACCAAACCGCTAACCCTGGATCGCCAAGACTCAGGGTAACAGCACAGTGGCTGACCAGCAGAGGGCTGAACAGTTTTTCAAGTTTTTTTTCAGGGCGTTGAACGTCTGATGCCCGAGTTTGGATTCTGCCGCTACACAGCACCATGCTTTTGTACTGATCGACAGCCGATTTCGCAACACCGGGAGGAGCTGCTGCTTCAACCTTGAGGTGGTGTGAGGTCTCTTACGACCTCGCCGGCCTACAAAAGGGCGAGAAGTGTGCTGGCTCAGAACCCATCAAAAGCATTTTCCCTGCATTGCTCCTGATAAGACCCTCCCTCCAAACCGGCCCCTCCAAACCGGCCCCGCCCCGCTCATCGGATCTTGACCTCGTGGGGTTCCTGGGATCAACTCGCAGTTTTGAGCGGTGACTGAAGAAACTTGAGACAGCAAAGCTCTCATGTGAGTGGGAATTCGGGGGTTGGGTCGTGGTAGCAGTGAATAGTCTTGCCTTGTCTTGTCTTTCTTTATTTAGTCGTTTCACTCTCACTGCAACCCGGCCGAGTCCAAGTTCTGTTTGTCACTCACCAGTGTCTTCACAGTCACACCTGCCCTCCATCTTGTCTCGAAAAAGGCTCCAATCCGCATCCAGGATCACCCTCATAAGAGGTGTCGAAGATCTCTGCCGCCACATTCTGCACTTTGCTCCGTGTCCTGCGTCTTTATCACGCGTGGCGCCCGCAGACGCCTTCACCCGAGTAGGGGTACTGGCCGACTCATTTGATTGAGAGCGTGTGGGTGTGCCATCGTGCTCCCAAGAGGGTTTCGGCACTGGGCTATTCACTCCCGGCTGTCTATAGAGACCAAAGTGAACATCCCCTACAGTTCTAATTCACTATGGAGCCAGCAGTCACACTTAAACCAGAGGTGCCTCTCTCACCAGCCTCAACCACTGCCACATCTCCCTTAATCACCACACCAGTAATCCTCAAGCCCAAAACCGCCGTCATGGAGGCAGTCGAGGACATTGTCTACGGCTCAGTGAGTACCTCTTCCCTTTCTAACCAACGCAGTCCAACTCACCATCCTCCCCCCTCTTCAGGTCGCCGGCGTAGTAGGCAAATACATCGAATACCCCTTCGACACGGTCAAAGTCCGCCTCCAGTCCCAACCCGACCACCTCCCCCTCCGGTACACCGGTCCCCTCGACTGCTTCCGCCAGGCCCTCCGCTCCGACGGCCTCCTCGGCCTCTACCGCGGCATCTCCGCCCCCCTCGTCGGCGCCGCCCTCGAGAATTCCTCCCTCTTCTTCTGGGAGCGCATCGGCCGCGACCTCACCTATGGCTTCGGCCTCGCCTCTCACGACAAGCCCCTCTCCCTCCAGACCCTCTGGCTCACGGGCGGCTTCGCCGGCGCCATGACCTCCTTCATCCTCACCCCCGTCGAGCTCGTAAAATGCAAGATCCAAGTGCCTGACACTGGAGGACCAGCCACCCATAAAGAAACAGCCCCCTTGAAACCCATCCCCGTCATCCGGGACATCTTCCGGCACCAGGGCATCTCCGGCTTCTGGCACGGGCAGCTCGGCACGCTCATCCGCGAAGCAGGCGGCTGCGCAGCCTGGTTCGGCTCCAAAGAAACCACCACGAAGCTCTTCCGGCAGTGGAACGAGAGCAAAGCCAGATCCCCTGAGCACCTGGCCCAGATGAAAGCGGAGGACGCCCTCCCGCTCTGGCAGCAGGCCGTGGCGGGCGCGTCGGCGGGCATGGCGTACAACTTTTTGTTTTTTCCCGCGGACACGGTCAAGTCGAGGATGCAGACCACGCCGATTGGGGAGCAGGGCCCCAAGAAGACGTTCATGGGGGAGACGGCCGCGCTGTGGAAGCAGGCAGGCCTCAAGGGGTTTTATAGGGGGTGCGGGATCACGGTGCTGAGGTCGGTGCCGAGCTCGGCGTTTATCTTTATGGTTTTTGATGGGTTGAAGAAGTATTTGCCTATGCAATAGAAAGAGGATAGGCAAAGGGGCGGGTTGTAGAATAGATGATTTTATACGCTAGTTACACTAGAGAACAGCAGGAGTCGGTGTTGGTAAAGAGGCAGGCAGGCATCATAGACGGCAGCGGCGGCGGTGGGCATTTTTATGCCATTCGACATTATCATCATCAGCGGGCGTTGGGAGATTGTGCACTTATCGTTACTGGGACATGCTTTAGAGTTTGAGGAGAACAGGGAAGGAAAAGCCATATACCTGGCATTTTAACTTGAATTATTTTGCACAGCAGCAGCGAGACCAAGTGTATGCTTTTGTATTTACAAAAAACGGGGTGATGTATATATATCTTTCATAATCACTCGCAGTGATCTCTCTTGGTTTTGCTTTTTTCGCTTCTCTACAAATTCCAACCCTCGTTCAACCATTTTAACCAGACTACTCTCCCGCTTCTCTCAACCATTCCAAATCCAACTGGGAAGCCAAAATCATCACCCCTCACAATGGCGCAGCCTCTACCTGCTCTTCTACCCATCACTCTTAGTATTAGCCTTCTCATCGTAATCCAACGAAACAAGTGCCAGTCGCATCGCTCGCCACCTAGGTGCTCTTCTTGCCCTTCTTGGTCTCCTCATCCGCAGACTTGTACGCCCTGCTCAAATCCCAACTGTTCAAATACCCCGTCCCCGCGCTCAAGTAGCTCGCAAAGCCCAACCACGCGATATAAGGCGCGAGCAACCAGCCAGAGGTAGCATCAACCTTTGTGCCCCAGAGCCAGGCCAGATACCCGTTGACACCCAGAAGAGCCAAAACGTCAACAGTGGCGAGAATGGGGCGATTCCAGCCGAAGAAGAGTGGCATCCAGAGGAGGTTAAGACCAAGTTGAATAGTGTACAAGGTATTACCTTGACGGGCGGCGGAGATGGTGCCTGGGAGGTTGAGCGGGGAGGTTCCGAGCTGGTAGGCGCGGTGAGAGGCGTAGCCCATGAGGCCGTAGAGAATTGTCCAGACGGGGCCGAAGACTTGAGGGGGTGGACGGAGGGGTGGTTGCCTCAGGGAGAGGTAGGTGCGGGGGACTTGCTTTGCTGCTTAGAAAGGGGCGTGTTAGCTGGGTGTGGGAAGTTAAAAGGTGGGATTTTTAATAGGAGTTATTTCAAGGAACCAGGAAAAGGACTGGAAAGGGGGGGGGGGGCACATACGCCTAGTTGACCATCCTACTGCTGACCCTAGAGTTATGGGCAGGAGGATGGAGACTGGGAGGGAGGAGAAGATGGATTCGGGGAGGGTGAGCTGGGGTATGTAGGTGGTCATTTTGGCGGTTTCGTGTTGTCTATCACCGGTTGGATTGCTTCCAATGGCTGAGGTGGTTGTTATTAGTCTAATGATGTGGGATCTTGATGGTAGTTGTTATAAAGGGTGTCGACGGATTAAGACGGGTAATAGGCCTATGACGACATACCCTTGCTTTTTGGGAAGCAACGCCCCGCCTGTTCACAAGAGGCAGTTACAATCGATGCAGGGACAAGCGGATTGACTGGTCTGGTGTGATGCTGATGGGAATTGGCTTTGGATATGTATGTGATTGGGATATCAATTGACCCAGAGAAGAAGCAGGTGGTAGGTAAAAAGTCAACAATTAACTGGGTGTTGAGAGAAGGGTTTAATTGCTGGTATCGGTGAGGTCAAGCTGCAGACAATATAAAAGGTCTCGAGAAGGCAGCTACACAAATATATACCATGCGCCTTCCCCGTGGCAATTTTCCGAATGGAGTCGAACCATGCTGATGCTGTTTCCTAATTTCGATCTGATGAGGCCAAATTCGATCCTCTTCATGAGGGACATCATGGTGGGATCGGCCAAGATGGGGCTCAGTCTAGGTGGCCTGACTGACTGGTGAAAAATCCAACGTGAACCTGTCCTGCCAATAGAGCAGTGTCATCCTCGAAACAAACATACGGCGACTACCTTAGGTGTTTACTCATCAGACACCTTGGGTAATGAAATAAGATAGATGTCAACAGCTTGACTAAACCTGTAGTTTGATCTGTACAAGGAGAGGTTGCCACGCTCCTTCTTCTCTGTAGTAACGGAGTAAACAATCCCCCTGAAAAGACAGTCATGACCAGCAATAGAGACAGTGATTGGCAATCTGGATGAACAGATAGTCCTCTCAGCTTCGCAGAACTGCAGTCCTGAGAATTTTTGGCAACAGATTGTACAGTCTAAGAAGCAAGACGGCAACGACAACAATAGCATCTCTGGTCCGTGCCAGCTCCATCCCCCCTGTCTTGAGCAGTGGGGATATCACGTGAGGATCTAGCCGAGACAGCAAAGAGTGGACCTCTCCGGGACTCTGGGGATTCTCAGATTCCGCAACACTCGGCGCCGTCGCGATACCCACGTCAACCTCGAGCGCGCATCAGCTGCTGCTCAAGAGACCACATCACCTCAACCATCGCGCATTGTCCGCATTCTACATAATCGTTCGTTTGGACCCTTTTCCTGTTTCTCTCTTCTTCCCTGCCATTTCACCGGCCTATTTTCTGCCTCTGATTCTTCTCCTGTCATTTGGAGTTGCTTGTTAGCATGGCCAGCCCGGTACCTTCGAGCTGCTTTTGACCTTCATGCCAGCCTTATCTTCCTCCTCACCTTCCCTCCTGTGCCTGCCTCCACCAAATCCCCTCCCCTCATCGAGACGGCCTGCGGTGGCGACAATGGCATCTTTTACCTTTTTTTGTTTACTTGGGCGGCTTCATGCGCTATCGTTCTTGTTTCAATTACTTGGACTCCCGTTGCCATGTCACCTAATCACCCCCGTGCTGATTTCCGCCATTATCCGCTGTGTTCCGAAGAGCCATCTTTCTAACCCACAATCATGTCGCCAAACAGAAGCTTCCGCTCTGCAAACCAAACAATCAGCCCTTTCGATCTACTTAGCAAGCGACAAACAAGCCCCCTCAGACAACCACAACAACCAGCGCTGACGGGATCCACCCAATAAAGAGCGACGAGCACCTTGGAATCTAGGGGTGTCGCGCATCCCCGAACAAAAAGATTCATCAATCCTCGATTCAAATCACTGCAATGGATTACTATCGCGATTCGGTCCGCTCGCCAGGCGACCGCGCTTGGAGTGGCCGCGATGAACCAAGAATCAAGGAGGAGAGATCAGACAGTTTCTATCGGAGCAGATCTCCAGGTACGTCAACTTGATCCTCTCGGTTCTTCATCAACTAACACACTGCGTTCAGGAAATGACCGCAGCCGCCGTCGGTCGCGATCCCCCGCTGCCGTTGATCGATACGAGCCGAGAAGCCGCGGTAGCCGTGAAGACTATGCCGGTGGCAGAGATCGCGGTGATCGCGACGACCGTCGCCGAATGGTCTCACCCCCTGCGAATATCGATCGCTATGTGCCAGGCCAAGAGGCAGCTGCACCACAGCCACTCGTGAACCCAATCCAGGACCCCCTGAAGCTGCCCTATCAGGTGGGCTTTTCATATTTCGGCGAATGGTGGAGAGCGAACGAGAAGATCAAGGAAGAGAAGGAACGGCTTAGAACTGGCCGTCGACGGGAGCCAGAGCGCGTTCGAGGTACCCGCGAAGCCCAGGAGGAACGGGATAAGGAAAAAGCCAAGATTCAAGTCGCGTATGACGCCTACAAGGAAGATCTCCAGGCCAAGATGGCTCAGACTTTTGTCAAGCTGCACAAAGACGAGCAGTGGTTCAGAGAGCGCTACGTTCCGGAAATCAGAGACGGGTTTCGACAACAGTTGCAAGAGCACCGGCGTGAAGCCTACACGCAATGGGAGCAGGATCTGAATACTGGCATCTTCGATGATTTCTCGTTGGAGGGCATTCCCAAAAGTGAGAGCAACGGTGCTGGCGGTGTTGTTGAGAAGGAGGAGGGTGAAGCCACCGCTGCCAATGAGGTTCTTGGCGTCGGTGACTTGGTGCCCGTCAGTAGCGATGTAAGAGACGATAGTCTTTACCAGCCAACCTTGCTCATCAAGACCATTGCCCCCTCGGTTAGCCGCCAGAATTTGGAGGCGTTTTGCAAAGAGCATCTCGGAGAGGGTGAGGGTGGATTCAAGTGGTTGTCGCTGAGCGACCCCAACCCCAGCAAACGCTTTCACCGCATAGGATGGATTATGCTCAATCCCGCCCCCGAAGCGCCTGCATCTGAAGATGGCGATGTCAAAGACGAAGACGGAGACATCAAGCCTCCTGTTCTGTCAACTGCTGAGAAAGCACTAGAAGCTATTAACGGCAAGACTGTCAAGGATGAACAGCGAGGGGACTTTACCTGCCACGTTGGCGTGCATAACCCTCCAACTAACCCCAGGAAGAAGGCTCTCTGGGACCTCTTCTCCGCTCCCGAGCGTATTCACAAGGACCTTGAGCTGGCCACCGATTTGATCCACAAGTTCGAAAGTGGTTTCGGCTCTGATTTCAATGCCAGTCTTAATATTGAGGAACATGTCGAGCAGCTGCGTGCCAACGGACACATTCAACCTGCCGTCTCTGCTGGCCCCGTCAAGAAGCCAAAAGCAGAGCGTTCTCTTGATGTTGATGAAGCCATGGACGCAGAGGTTGAGGAGGGAGAGGAGGGAGCAGTCGACGAAGGAGAAGATGAGGATGAAGGTATGGTGGACGATGAAGTGGACGACATCGACTTACTAGTGGCGAAGAAACGGTTGGATCTCTCCATCGAGTATCTCCGCCGCACTTTCAACTTCTGCTTCTTTTGTGTGTTTGAGAGCGATTCAATCCATGAGTTGACGAGAAAGTGCCCCGGTGGCCATCTCCGTAGACCTCGCAGCACTCTCTCATCTACTGCCAAAGCTGTTGCTCGAGCTAGCGCGAATGGCGACCCCTTTCCATCAAAGAAGCGCAAGGAGATAGATGATGTCGAGGAGGGCGAAGCCGCTGAAGCTGAGCGCAAGTTCAAAACATCCAGCAAGACTGAACAGCAGCTTCAACGTGCCTACAACTGGGTCAGGACCTTTGAGGAGAAGATTAAGCAGATCCTCGCTCCGGAAACTGTCGATCTCAGAAAGCTCGGTGGAAAGCCGGTTGAGGATGCCGTCAACGACGAGCTTGGAAAGTATGTCAAGCAGGAGGATGAGCACAAGTGGCGCTGCAGAGTGCCTGAGTGCACCAAGCTCTTCAAGGAGGAGCATTTCTGGAAGAAGCACGTGGAGAAGCGTCATCCAGAATGGTTGGGTAAGCTCAAAGAAGAGGTGAGGTTATTGACGACTTCTAATGGTGTGACGCTTCCAAGCTAACAAGATGGATATAGTTCGAGCTGGTTAATGCCTACGTTATTGACCCTGCGCACATCGCGCCTTCACGTACGGATGCCAACTCCAACGGGCACTTCCCTCCATCCGGCGGCCAGCAGCAGACGGGCACTCCCCGCGGGTTCAACCTCCAGAACTACACAATGAACAGCATGATCAACTTTGCCAACTTTCCCCCGATGCCGCTGTTAAACATGATGAGTGGGACTGGCAATATGAATGCGGCAGGCTGGCAGCACGGCGGTGGTGGCGACGAGCGCGGTGGCGGCCCTATCCGCCGCGGAGGTGCTCAGGGTGGCAGTCGCCCCCAGAACCGATCACATCCGTATGACCGCCGCGCTAACCGGCCGTACGGTGGTCCCGAGGCTGCTGGAGGTCCACAGGGTGGTCGTGGGCGCGGTGGCCTAGCTAACAGATGGGGTGATGGCGGTGTTGCAGCCGTTGGCCCGCGCGAGGCTGTCCAGGGGCGCACTCTCAAGAGCTACGAAGATCTCGACCAGGTGTCTGGTGGTGGCGGTGGGGAGCTCAATTACTGAGCGAAGGCCATTTTTGTCATTCGACATCGCCCTTAATACCCACTTCCCATCTTGGTGTTTTTCTGAATTTGGCAAGTTCGGTCCTGATTCAGCCTTGTTGTGGGTGTGGCAATCCCCTGTAAGAGTGTTCAATCTTCTTTATGAGACTTCAGAGGAACATTCCGTAGATGAGGCTAGCTCGGGCGGGAGGGGAACCAAGGTTGAAAGCGTTGGAGTGTTCTCATTCTGGTTTCTATGGTTCTTCAATCTTTTTCTGCGTTTCACTTGCAACTACCCAGTTTCATTCCATCATATCAAATCATACCGGCCCCTCACAGTTTGGGTTCAAGCTTTTTTGTCATGTACCATTAGGAGAGCTTTTCTTTCACTTACAATCAGTGTCGGCCTGGGTTTATCTCCAGTCTTTTTTGATCTGGTCTTGATTTATGTCGGCGAAAAATGGCGAATAGAGACAATAGGCGTGTGGTTACTTTAGTTGTTTTATCTACCAACCAGTGAAAATTGCAATATTTTTTTATTTTTTTTTTAAAAAAAAAAAAAGAGATGATTGTTTCTGATTTGGCTTGGGAAGTTTGACATGATGATTGATTGATTCGCAAATCTCTTCTGTTCTGTCCTCTTACAAGGGAGTTTGTGAAAAATTGGAGGTGTACGCTTGGCATCAGCTCCCCATCCCTCCCCCCCTTTTTTTTTTTCCAAAAGTAAACAACGATCACCCAGCAACTCTGTCCTCTCACTGATGGTATAGGGTGGCTGATATGGTTTTGACTTTCCGCCACAAATCATGATGTCGTAGATTTCGGCATACCACGCGGACAGTTTTTGAAGCTTTACTGTTCCAAACTTACTACTTGAGGAGTTCATGTTCTCTGATCAGTAATGGATACTCGGTAGACGAATACCTACAATAACTCCAGAATGACTGATTCTTCATAGGCCCTCTGCCGACTGTTGGGGCTACATAATCCGAAAATTACTGCACATGCATCTATCTATTCTGGTTCCGAAGACAGGGTAGAATAGAACCGTAGGAAGAATATGCTTGCATGTCCTCGAAATGTGCCTCATAAGCCAGAGTCCGCATGATCGCCGGTCTTTCTCCTCTGCAATGGGATATTAAAGCATAAATAATTCAAGAATAGGGTTTTGATTCTTTCTGTCCATTCCACGCAGTAGAGGTATATGCATTCTTCTAATGGTTCATGGGGTATCTATATCCCCCACAAGCAACTCATGTGTGCCAATTTTTCATTACTACTTTTTATCTTTCTTTCAAGAAACATGCAATCTACCTGCTCAAAGCAATATCATCAATCCGCAAAATCATCTTCACCGTCTCCGCAGCCAACTCGATCGCGCTCGTGCTCACCAGCAGCGGCTGCAGCACATTCTCCTTTGCGATATTTGAGTTAACACCTCCGCTCTTGATACTAACACCGGCATTCTTCTCGCCCATCTCGTGCTTGTGACGCAGGGCAGTAACAACCTTGATGCTGTTCAACCCAGCGTTCTCCGCCAGAGTAGTAGGGATGACCTCCATAGCATCAGCAAATGCCTTCCAGCAGATGGCCTCCGTGCCGGTCAAAGCACGTGCTTGCTTGTTGAGCTGGGCAGCGATTTCAATTTCGGCTGCACCGCCACCGGCGATGAGGGCCTTCTTCTTGACGAGGCAGCGGACAACACAGAGGGCATCGTGGAGGGAACGCTCAGCCTCGTCGAGAATGAGACCGTTGGCGCCGCGGACGACGACGGAGATGGTCTTTCCGGTGGACTTGGTGCCTGTTACCTTGACCATCTTGCTGCCAGAGGACTGTACCTCCTCGACAAGGTCAGCGGAACCGAGTTTATCCTCGGTGAAGCTGTCGATGTCGGCGATGGGCTTGCAGCCGGTAGACTTGCAGATGAACTCGACTTCGTCGCGCTCGATGTCCTTGACGACGAGGATGCCGAGGCGCTGGAGGAAGTGAAGGGAGAGGTCGTTGACGGCGTCGCGGAGAATGGACTTTTGGATAAAGAGGACGTTGCACTTGGCCTTCTTGATCTTCTTGACCATGTTGAGGAGGTACATGCGCTCCTCCTTGACGATCTTGTCCATTTGTCTGTAGTCGTTGACCTGAATGGTGTTTTCCATCTGATGAGATATGTTAGTTGACGTGTTCCCAAATAGAAAATCATAATGATAGTAACATACATCAGGCTTGGGAGGGCTGAGCTGGAACTGGATCAGACCGATCTTGGCCTTCTCCATCCTTATGGGCCCTCCTGCGCTCTTGATAACTGGCTGTGTGAGAACCAAACCGTCCACCAACTCGCTATCCTCTATCGTCCCACCAACCTTCTTGATGATGCGGATATTTCTGAGGTCGACGTTATCTGCCGTCTTAAGGTCGATCGTCTTGGTAACTGCGTTGACAGCCATGGGGCCGAGGAGGTTGGAGTATTGGGAGACAATTTTTGAGGACAGCGAGGTGTTGGCGGCCTGGAGGAGGGAGGAGGTATCGGTGAGGGCGATAGGTTGTGACATCTCGTGCAGGACTTGGACCGCGGCGGCGGCAGCTCTCTGAAATGACTCTGAAATGACGGAGGGGTGAATGCCCTTGGCGAGAAGACGGTCGGCGGCGCCCAACAAGCTGCCGCAGATAACAACGACTGAGGTGGTTCCATCACCGGCTTCAACATCTTGGGCGTTGGAAAGTTGGACGAGCATTTTGGCTGTGGGATGCATGACGGCCATGCTCTTCAACATTGTGCTGCCATCGTTGGTAATGATGGTCTCCCCCTTTCCACTCCGGATCATCTTGTCCATGCCCCTCGGGCCTAGCGACGTTCGGACGGCATCGGCAAGCGCTATGAATAGTTAGACCTAGAATACACCGCTATATAGTGTCATGTATCGATAGAGGCATACCTCTGGCGGCGACGATGTTGGCGGAGCGGACAGCTAACGGCTTCTCCTTGTCCTATGGCGGGGGTCAGCCAGAGCTCCAGCGCGACCAGACGGAGCCCTGCAAATAGGGTTTGACAGTTAGGTACATACCCTGAAGGTCGCATTGCTGCCACCGGTGGCGGCTGGTGCTATGGCAGCCATTTTGTAAATTTGAAGGTTGGATTGAGGGAAGACTCGGTCGAGGCGGTCAAGGGCTGTGTAGTTTGGCGGTGGTGATGGTGTTGCGACAGCTTAGACTGAGGTGGTGCCCCTCTGTTTGCTTGCAGGCAGCTCCTTCTCCCTAGGTTACGCTTTAAGGTGGGACGGGAATTTTTCCTGCCGGGTGCTGGAGTTCTTCCCGCCGTCAGCAACTGCTGGGGTGGCCCGGGCGTTTGCACGGCAGCCGGGGAACACCCAGCTCCGCTACGCTAGCTCCAACGGGGCTAGGCTTCTTTCAGCCTCGCAGACAGGGAGCTCTGGGCGGGCCCAAGGCAGCATGGATTACGGAACTGTTGTCAGTGTTGCTTCCTCTGCGTTCGTTGAATGCATAGCGACTTTCCCTCTCCCATCATCACCCAACAACCGCATAACAAACCGACGATTGTTCTACACCGAGGATTTGCGCCAAGTCCCAAGTATTAGGCGATTTCAACTCGTTTTTTCCGGTGCATCCTTTACGATTTCCAACACCATACATTTCAGAACCCAGCAGCTCGTCCATCTACAGCCGTCATCATGGTACGCATTGCCCATCCGCCTAGTCGCTCGAGTTCCCACTCGTTGCCACCACACCACCCGCTGAGAGCACTTCAGAAATGCTAACTGCCCTATAGCCTTCTGCCACGGGCGCCAACTGGGAAAAGTACCAAAAGAAATTTGGGGATGACGAGATAGAAGAGAAGAAGATCACCCCTCTCACCGATGAGTGCGTTACCCCCCGACTTGACGATACCGGTGCCGAGCTTGAACTAACATTCGCGAAGAGACATTCAGGTTCTCAAGACATATGGCGCTGCGCCATACGGTTCTGCCATCAAGAAGCTGGAGCAGCAAATAAAGGAGAAGCAGCAGAGCGTAGATGACAAGATCGGTGTCAAGGTATGCAACAGTATTTTTGCGCCTGGCAGCCCAGAAGCTTACCCATGCTCTCTCCCTACAGGAATCAGATACAGGTCTCGCACCACCTCACCTTTGGGATATCGCCGCCGATCGCCAACGAATGTCCGAGGAGCAGCCCCTTCAGGTAGCGAGATGCACCAAAATCATTCAGGATGACAAGGACGAGTCGAAATCCAAATATGTCATCAACGTCAAGCAGATCGCCAAGTTCGTCGTTAACCTCGGCGAGCGTGTCAGTCCGACAGATATCGAGGAGGGAATGCGTGTTGGCGTTGATAGAAACAAGTACCAGATTCTCCTGCCGCTTCCGCCAAAGATCGACGCCAGTGTCACCATGATGACGGTTGAAGAGAAGCCCGATGTCACATACGGCGATGTTGGTGGTTGCAAGGAGCAGGTGGAGAAGCTCCGCGAAGTTGTCGAGATGCCCCTGCTCTCGCCCGAACGGTTCGGCAACCTGGGCATTGACCCCCCGAAGGGTGCCCTTCTTTACGGTCCCCCCGGTACCGGCAAGACACTCTGCGCTCGTGCGGTAGCCAACCGAACAGACGCCACCTTTATTCGTGTGATTGGTTCCGAGTTGGTTCAAAAGTATGTCGGTGAGGGTGCCAGGATGGTGCGTGAGCTCTTCGAGATGGCGCGGACGAAGAAAGCCTGCATTATCTTCTTTGATGAAATCGACGCCATTGGTGGCGCTCGTTTTGATGATGGTGCCGGCGGTGACAACGAAGTCCAGAGAACTATGTTGGAGCTCATCACCCAGCTGGACGGTTTCGACGCCAGAGGCAATATCAAGGTCATGTTTGCCACCAACAGACCTTCCACTCTCGACCCCGCCCTCATGAGACCGGGCCGCATCGACCGCAAGATCGAATTCGCTCTTCCCGACCTCGAGGGCCGCGCCAACATTCTGAGGATTCACGCCAAGAGCATGTCGGTGGAGAGAGATATCAGGTGGGAGCTCATCTCGCGATTGTGCCCTAATGCCACGGGTGCTGAGTTGAGAAGTGTGTGCACGGAGGCTGGTATGTTTGCTATCCGGGCGAGGAGGAAGGTGGCGACCGAGAAGGACTTCTTGGATGCCGTGGATAAGGTGATTAAGGGCAATCACAAGTTTAACTCCACCGCGGCTTATGCGCAATACAACTAAGGGGATCATGGGGTGTTTGGAGGAGCTGGGGCGTTGCGTGGGAATGTTTTTGAGTTGTGTATGACTAGAAAGGTTAATAATTTACCTGAGAAAGTTGTTATTGAGACGGGTAGACTGGTTTCCCTAGGTAGCTGAGTGGGACGAGGAAGTTGAAGACAAAGCAGAAACCAAGCGAAGATTTATCAACACGTTTGAAGTTTGGTGGTGTAATCAACAGTTGTGCTGACGTATAAATATGAAGCCTTGCGATTTTGCTTGTTATATGCTGCCCTTCTCCCATCAAAGTCTACGCTGATGATTTCTGAACGCTAAATACACGTAATGCTCCCCCGTTGCTATGCTATTCGCTTTCCACCTCTTTACTATGTACATAAACAAACAAAACAGAATATAGAACTGTGTACATGCTTTCTCGAGTCTTGGGTGTCTTATCTATAGACCCCAAGATCGTTTGGCATTAATCTACCTCACATGGGGGTGGGTAGGTGAAAAATTAGCAAGTTGCTTAAACGCTAAAATGTATGCTTGCTCCTTTTCGCTATGAAGCTTCCCATGCCCACTTTGCAAAAATCGTTTCTCATTCTTCCCCATCCAGGCTTTCTCCCAAAGCAACCTTTAGGTATGTACCTAGACATGAACTGCCCATCCCCCCTTTCCTTTGTGGCCATTTCGGTGCCAGTGTGTACATTACTTCCTCGACAATATCCCTCCCTGGAATATCCTCGCATGCTGACCAATTTGGCGTGCTCCTAACTCCCGCTAGAATTGATAGTCGTGGGGTGCTACCGGCTCTTATTGTGCCCTCCGATCTAGCCACGTCTTGGTCATGTCGAAGGATCGGTATCACGTCCTTCGGGATTGAGAGGAGTGGTTCGCTCTGGCTGTTGTCGTCGCTGATGGTAGTGGTGGTGATATTTGGCGCTTTTCCCCCCATCCCCAAACACCAGTCCAAGACCTGTTTATATCCCCATGTTTCATGCCAGAAACTCCCGAAGGTTCGGCCATTTGTTTCCTCTGATGGCATACCAATTTTTGTTCAGTTCTTCCCTTCCATCTCCTTTCCTTTTCTTCAACCCTCCGCAAAAGGTAAACATCCCAAACACACCACATCCCCATCCTGGCCCCTCTCAACACAACACCTGCTGCAGACCATCTTCCTGTGCCCGCCCCCTTTCGCCCAGCTGTTGTTTTCAGAGTCAGTTTCTGATGGCAGTTGCTCTTCAGAATCAACGTCAATCATGGTAAAAGAAGGATCCGTCTGCAATGTAGGCGGTTGCCGGGAAGTTGGGCTCCAGCCGAGACACTCCCTGATGCACACGTAGCAGGTGCGCTGGCCGCAGCCCTGGCAGTCGGCGAAGCTATCCAGGTCGGACTTTTTGGAGGGTTTGCGGCAGCAGATGTGGCAAGGGGTCAGGAGGGATGCTGAGGAGGTGGTGGAGATTCTGCTGCCTAGAGTTGATCGGGGTTGGTGTTGCTTTGCTAGTGATTGCTCCCCCTCTCTTTGGTGGGTGGGGGATTTGCTGTGGGGGGCAGCATCGTGATATTGTTGATGTCTTTTTGAAGACCCGTCAGGCTGGTCAATTTCAATTTCTACCGTGTCGGCCGAGGTCATTCGCTGGCGTTTGGAGAGTGGGAGGGGAATCATCTTCCTGGCGGTAACGGCCAGGGGCAATAGGCTGCTGCCATGGTGGTAATTGTGGTGGTGCTGGTTGTCTGAGTAGATGTTGCTGTGGGAGCTGTAGACAGCATTGTTAGTGGCGGCGGCGGTGGAGTTCGCGAGAAGACTCGCGTACAATGTGAATTGCTGGTTGTTGTCGCGATCGTCGTCTCGTCTCCGCTTCTTGCATGGGACAGAAGAGGAGGAGGTGTTGGTGGCGGTGGTCGTTTCTTGGGCGATGGATGGCATGTTGTTTCCCCTAGCCATTAAACACACTTTGCTGCTGATGAAGAGAAGGAGGCAGCGGTGTGGCAGAAAGTGGCAGATGGCTAACTCGTTAAAGTTGAAATATCATCGAAGTCATGGAACAAGGAACGAAGTGAGTGAATGGGTGAGAGAGTGTGGGTGGAGGCGAAGATGTTCTAAGCTTCCAGGATCCGCCTTCCTCCGTCGGGTACGCTGGCGCTTTGCTGTGCAGACCCGACAGGAGTCGCGTAAAGTGCAAAGTGCGCTGCTGGACTGCGGTGAAATGGCATTTGCTGGGCAGAATTTTGGTGCTCGATAATTATTATTACTGCTGGCCCCGGCTGTTGCAGCGAGCAGCACCCCACTTACTTAAGAACCCAGATAATCAAGACACTTCACACAATGCCGCAGCGACCTTGTACTGTGAAGAAAGGAGGAAGCGTGCGTTGGACAAGTCATTTCCCCGTTCAAAGAATCCCCTACTACCCAATAGATAGCTTCTGGCTGAGGTTTTCCTTATGTCAGGGCAAAGGCACGTTGCCCCCAAAACCTATCCATCTGACCTGCTAATCACGGATATTAGTGGAACCCAAGTTTGGATGACATGGCCGCTGCAGGGTGCACGATCCAAGAGTGCCAAGCAATCTGATTCCGATGCCTGATGATAGCCGTGGACAGTTGGATGTCATTCACAAAGGCGACAGTTGAAAAGCTTATCGAAACCAGACACGTGTAGCTGGTTCCAGGAAGGAGCCATTGATTGGGTATTCCATTGCGTAGGTGGAGGAGACTGGGCTGGGTGATGTGACGGGATGGCTTTGATGGTGTTATCGAGCGATGCTGGCAGTCCACTGCACCTAATTACGCCCATCACGTGGGGGCTAGGCTTAAACCAGCACCGCCCCACTCAGCCTGCCCTTCAACTTTCGAACTTCTCTCCCTCATCACTCCCGCGTCAACCCGTTCGCTTGGAGCCTCAACGCCTCGCAACACTTCACCGCGAATCCGCGAACCCATTGACGAAAACCACACCCATCGAGAGAAAACCCGTGTCGAGCATCAGAAAATCGACATCGAGATATGAGTCGCGCCAACAAACTTGGCCCGGAGGTTAATCGGTGAGTCAAGAAGACGCCCAAGTGCTGCAAGTTGCTGCACTGCTGTCTCGTTCTTTCAACAACCTCGCTGCCTTTCTTGTCGCCTTCTCCACCAGCCCGAACGACTTCAACGGCCACCCACCCAAGGGCAGCTGTCCACCACCACCACCATCCCCGTCATCATATCAACCCATCAAAATCATCTCGAACACGTTGGCTAACCATAGTAACCATGGCTAGAGCTTTGTTCGTCAAGAATCTAAGGTGTGTATTCTCCATCAATTGAATGTGTCTTTATCGCCGTCGCATCCCCGACTAATCCCGGATTAGCTACAACGTCACTCCTGAGGAGCTGTTCGATCTCTTCGGCAAGTACGGACCGATTCGGTATGTCAATATTAACCCCCTACCTTGCGGCTGCCCGTCATTGATACTAACAGCCGATGTAGCCAGGTCCGCCAGGGCATTGCGAGCAACACCAAGGGCACCGCCTTCGTTGTCTACGAAGATGTTATGGATGCGAAGCAGGCCTGCGACAAACTGAACGGCTACAATTTCCAGAACCGTTACCTTGTTGGTATGTCTGAGTGGTTACTTTGCTTTGGCTTAGGTTGATTGTGCTGACCAGCTACCACAGTACTATATCACCAGCCGGACAAGATGGTTAGGTCAAAAGAGGACCTGGATATCCGCAAGGAGAATCTCGAACGCCTCAAGAGGCAGCACGGTATAGATTGACAGTTAGACGGGCCTGCGGACAGCTTTCAGAGTCGAAACCGACAGTCTGGAGGCCCGTCTTCTCCGACATCTCCCTCCTCACTTAACAAGGCGGCTTCGGCGCCAAGAACGCCAAAGACGCCGAGGTCAATCCTCAAGAGGGGCAGGCCCGATATCGCCATGCACGCACGAAAGATGCCGCACTTTGTGCGCAAGCTTCTTCCCACCGTTCCGGAGTGCGCCTAGTTTCGATATCATTACCCACCACATCATCACTTGTACGACATAGGTGTACCAGAAACCGCGTCCAAGACATGTGACGCAGCCAGCAAGCAGATCCATCCTTGCTTTACCTGCCCTCTCAACTCTCAAAAACAGCAAACTTGCACATTATTTCGGGGATTTTTTTATGCTCGTTCCTACCCAGTCGGGCAGTATGGTTGGGGGAACATGGGGGGAATGTATTTGCCGATTAGGGGTGTTTGGTCTTCATATGTATTTTCGGCGTGAGCAAGGACATCAGGCGCAGATTTCAATGCCCTTCTTTTTATCTCAGGGGTCGTTGTTGCTGGTATCCATACTGAATCGGGGCGCAAATTGATCACCGGGACTCTGACATAGCACTGAGCTACAGAGAAAATCGCGATGCTTTTTCAACTGTCTTTTTCGGTCTTGTCTGTCATTTAACTTGCTTATGTTTTGATATTTTCTTCAAACGACACCATGTTGATATGATGCAAGTCAGCCTACCTACCTAAGTCAATGTATGTACAATTTTCAGTGCCATTACGAATGTGCCCATCTCGCCTCGCTCGCCTAACTAAGAACAAGCAGTGGTGTGTGGTGTAATATAAGAACACGATACACAGCAGCATATGTATGTACGATCGTAAAATATCCTAATCCGGAGGCGGAGTCTTAAACGGAGTGGATTCCTTTTACTGTAAGATTGTTTCCAGAACCGGGCCGAAGTTGACTTTTTCCGGAAGACAGCAGCCAGCAGCCGGCAGACTCCACACTGCCCAGTAAATCTGGAACCGCCATGAACGCCCAGCCGCGGTGGGGCCATCAATCTGGCGGGCGCTGTGGGGAACCTCTGCGACCGCTGTGAAAGTGCGAGCGATAGGGCCAACGGTGCCATGGCCAATGGGGCAGCAGTGTCTCAAGTTGTGGCCTCGCATTGCCTCTCTGCTTGCGCCGTCGTGCTGTGTTCCAGGAGAACCTAGGCACTTACGTTTACAATACAACTGTGACTCCGACTCCGTCTTTTGATTTTGTTTCTTCGTTTCTTCGTTTCTTCGTTTCTTCGTTTGTTATCTCTTCTCCTCTTCTCTTCTTAAGCTTTTAACTACAGATTGCTGTCGTGATACCCCAACGCACACCGTCCACAGCCCACTGCATTACATCACTCCGGTCACAAGACACGCACTAAACACCACGAAGAATTGTCACCAGGCACCAGACCGGACTTGAACGCTACCAGAAAATAATACACTTAAACTCTTCAGGTTTCATCATCTGATCAAGTCTAGTTGAGTTGTTGTGTTGTTTATGAGTTTCTACCCCGAAACATAGTCTCCGTTCTATTTCAACCAGCGCCAACCCCTTGATGAGGTGGTCAACTGTTAGCTCCGGACAACATCTACACCAATCGTAAATGTTGCCTCCCGCCGCCTTGTCAAACAACAACGTCCTCGCCGTTCGCCAACACCTCGACCCTGTTTTTGTTCCCGCACTCGAAAACACCATCGCCGTCGCCATCCCCAATGTCGCAACGTCTCTCGCGGCAGTACCAGCGGTAATCTCAACAACGCCCACCGATAACCGACCCCATCCCCCACCGTCGTTCAACGATCGCCCCCCACCACAAGAAGATCAAGCGGCAGGTACCGTCATCACCATCACCATGACACCCACCCTCTCCCCAACAGACCCGACCTCCACCGCAATAGCAACCGGCACCCCCTTCTCCCAAACCGAAAACCCCACCGAATGTCGCCTATTAGGCTCCTTTGCCATCTTGGTTCAACTCGCCCTGGGAGGTCTGGCCCTGTTGTCTCTAGTCTACAAGCGATGGCGCGAACGCCCGCAACGGCCGGTCAAAATCTGGTTTTTTGACGCCTCGAAGCAGGTCTTTGGGAGCGTGCTGGTGCATGGGGCGAACGTGTTCATGTCGCTGCTCACGAGCGGGAGGTTCAATATCACTACTATTGCTCCCCCGGCGACAGTATCAGAAGCAGCAAGAAGGGGGGTCTTGATGCTGCTAAGGAGGGACGGGACAGCAGCAGGAACAACGGTAGAGGGATACGTGCCGAATCCATGCTCCTTCTACTTGCTAAACCTCGCCATCGATGTTAGCCCCGGTTTCCCTTTATCACCACAGCTCAAAGGCTAACAGTTAACCAGACAACCCTCGGCATCCCAATCCTAATCCTCATCGTCCGCGTCACCACCACCCTGGTAACCTACACCCCGCTAGGCCAACCACCAGAATCAGTCCAATCCGGCCACTACGGCTCCCCGCCCAACGCATGGTGGTGGCTGAAGCAATCCTTTATTTATTTCTGCGGGCTAATGGGGATGAAACTCGTCGTGCTCGTCATATTCATGATCTTCCCCTGGATATCCGAGGTCGGGGATTGGGCGCTGAAATGGACAGAGGGCAATGAAAAGCTGCAGATTGTCTTTGTGATGATGCTGTTCCCGCTGATCATGAACGCGATGCAGTATTACATTATTGACAGCTACATCAAGAAGCAGGAAGGGAAAGTGGAGCAGGACGATGCGGTGTATGATGAGGTGGAGCAGGAGGATGACTTTTTGGTGGGTGAGAACAGTGACAGTGGTGATGATGAGTCGGATGGGCAGAGGACGCCAAAAGCCACAACAAGAGGACAAAAGAACAACAAAACGAGAGATCCAGAGAGGAATATCGAGTATGATCCTGATGTGGACGGGGACAGTCAGACAGTGGTTGGATCCAGCTCGAGTCACATATCGAGTCGGGGGGTGTTGACCAAAGACTTGCTTCCAAAGGAATGAATATTTTTGCATGAAGGAATGATGGGGAAATGGGTTTTTTTTTCTGATCCGGTTTTTGGCTTGGGGGGTTTCTCAGTATGGAACCAGTTTTTCAAGAACTGGAAAGGATGGCGTTTATAAATGTGCAGGTTTTATCAGTTCATATTCATCTTTTTTTCCACTTTTCATTTTCATGAAAGTTGGAATATTCTCCACTACCCCCTTCTTCTTCAACAACAACAACAACAACAATAGCACAGCATGGGAAAGCGCAACCGCATGGGCTTGATTCTTAATAGAAAAACAAAGGGACTATGGGAAAGGATTACTATCGGGTGTTTGGAAGTTTTGCAATCTAGGACAGGGGTTTCTTCCACCCTCGTAGCGTTGGTAACATAATTCATATATATATATTTATATCAAACGCAAGCATAACGGGTCCCAAAGAGAGCATATTTGATGTACAGTGAGTGCTACTGTCAACTCGGTTACATCCATTTACCAAGAGATTAAAACAAACAAGTCAAAGTCTACCAAAAAAAATACAAATACAATCCTGCAAAAAAAAACCCACCATCGCCATTACCCACCCACCACATATTACCTGTCCTGTTTCGCCACTTCAAGTGACCATACATTCCCAGCAAAGAGCACCCAAGCCTCCCAACGCAAGAGCCAAACTGCCAAGAGTGAGAGTAACAACGAATCCAGCAGCCAAAACCCCCTCAAAGGATTGTCCTCCGTTCGACACGTTAATCAAACCCAAAGCCATAGCATCCCAAAGCACCCAAAGCACCCAAAACACCATAACCCTACCCTCCCCTGGCCCACCCCCATCCCCACGACAGACTCATACCAAATCAAACATCCCCTCCTCTTCCTCCCAAACAGGCAGCTCATCCTCACTCCCAGGCAACCTCACCCTAAAACTCCCAACCGAGAACCTCAGCCCCTCTACTTCACTCACCCCAAGCTCCCTCCCTCCCGGCCCCAACACGCTAATCACCAACTTCCCCCTCAAAAACCTGACCACCTCTCCTGGCTCCAGCCCCTCCAGTTCCCCCTCTTGGGCAGCCTTGATCAACTCCGTAGTCAACGGCACAGTCCCGGTCACCTCCAGCTCTTTCATCGCTTGCATCATGCCCCCCATCCCCGTCCCGTCAGCAGCAAAGACCCCCATAGTACCAACATGATTCTCCGCCTCAGCCCAGTCCCCCTTATACTCTGGCGGGTTTCCAAAGAAGAAATAAATCGAATACGACCCCTCCAGTGCTTGCTTTTTGGCGCGGATATTAACAATCCACTCTCGGTAAGTATCATCCGCAACCTGCCCAATCTCACTGGCAACAGCGCCAGTGAGTGATGGCTGTTGCTGTCCTATTCTCGAAGTTCCCCCCTTCCCTCGACCACCCTTGATGCCCTGGGCTCGAAGCTCCCTCAGAAACATACTCGCTGGGCTCGACGTCCCATACAGACGGTTAATAGCCCGTCGTACACCAGCCTGAGCATTCGTCGTGCTCGCAAGGTCTGTCAACTCAGTGTAGGTGTACCCAAATTTGGTAAAGTCCCTGACACTGTCCGACGTCCAGAATGCCCCATTGGCATTAGCAAAAAAGGGGGTGAGCGGTGTTTGGGAGTCTTGGACTTGACCTCGAGCGGTTGTATACGAATTCAGAACCGCCGCGGTAGGCGTCACCCACGATTGCGGATATAGTGTCTGCCACATGGCGAAGATTCGATCCACCATGGTGTGGTGTAGAAAGAATATAGGGTCAAAGGCCGAGTAAGGTATAAACGACATGTGACCACCCTGGATATTTGGCTGCCCCATACCTCCACCGCCAGCAAGGTTATGGATTGTGTCATGGAGAGACTCGAGGGAATCAAACGAGGCGTTGTTGACGAAGGGGATCCAAGCATTGTTGCTGAACCTGCTGTAGTTACCATAGTTCGAGAACAAAATGTAAAGCCGCTGACTGAGTGACCGTTGGTTTTGCTCGATTGTCATGGCCACCATGGAGTTGTTGGACTGGGCTTCGGGGCCCCAATTACTTGGGCTCCTCAGTGTCTCAGACCAAGTATTCCACTGTTGCAATGTTGTTAGTAGGTATGATAGACTTGCTTACCAGCTAGCAAAACTTACTGGGGCTTGTTTGAAAGCGGTGGTATTCAGAGGTCGGAACGTGTAACTGAACAGAGGATTTGAGATCCGCTGGACCCCATTCGGACCGTCAATATCGACATAGGGACTTCCGCCCACGCTTACAGGGAGCACACTTCCACCTGAGGGCGGGTAGGTAGCCCAGTCCCAATAAGGTATTCGAAACCGCTTTGCGGCGTCAACATAGCTTTGCCTCTGATCCTCAGGCCACCATGTTGCAATCATCTGAATGAGGTTGGATAAAACTTGCTGTCAACCATGTCAGCTCAAAAGTCCAACAACCAAAAGGTAGGTAGACCTTGCTGAAGAGATAGCCCCGACTCAAATGACAGGTCCTACATACCTCATACAAAGCCAAATAGGGCCGATGCCAAGTGGGAAACAAGATCGAAGAGTGCGTACAATACCCAGTCTCCTCGTTACCAGGCGTTGGTCGCACACCACCCCATGTCTGGTGCGGCATTCCATGGATACCTGCACAATAATGAACCACTGTTAGACAAAAAAAACCTTCAACTCGTTTGTGACGATACCACCTTCGTAACAGAAAGAAAAAGGACATGGAAGAAGCTCGGGGGTGGCCAAACCAACCTGTAATCCCATACCACGACGTAGGCGAACCCTGATCCGTGAACTGCATCATGCTCATCCCCAGCAGGTACAACGTCCACGCCTCATGGTCCTGCTCCAGCTCTCGAATCTCCCTCCGCACCTGTACATCCCCTCCCTGCCGGCCAGCATCCCCCCTCACTACCATCGTGGAAGGTTGCGCAAATTGGCGCTTCACCCGCCTGTGAACGTCGAACCCATAGTTGTAGGCTGTGAGCCGTTGTTGCTGGCCGAGACAGGCGGCAACGAGATGGGCGAGGATGAAGAGACGGAGGACGATGACGGACACCATTCTGCTTCATCAATGCTTGCACTTTTTTCCCAGCAATGACTGGAATGAGAGCCCCTGAATGTCGAACGTTGGACACAGATATGTTTAGAGGACCAGCGAGCGGGTGACAGCCCCGGTTAGACGCAGTCCAGGGTCTCAACAAACCTGGCCCAGGGTGTGACACAGGTATTGTGAGATGGTGTGGTGGGATCCGTAGGGGATGGACCCAGAATAACGAGGAGGTTGGGTGAGAAAGCGAAAGTAACTAGGTAAGGATGAAGCAATGTCACTGGAAATGAGTGTGGTCGGCTCGAGCCAGTGGACAAGAGAAAGTGTGAGAAGAGAAGGAACACACCACCACCGGACTGGAGAGGAGGGTGAGAGATTGTTTGTTGGCAGAATGAAGAGTTCAGCTGGCAAACAGCAGACCCAGAAACTGGGGAATGAGTTTGACCAGCTGCGGATCCTTGTGGCACATCCATGGATATCACAGGGAAGCGACGTTCGGCATGAGGTCAGAGTTTGACTCGAAGGTGAGACTGGCGAGACCGGCTGTCCCAGTGTGGACCGAGAGAGAACATTGCACTTTCCAGGTTGCAAACAGGATCGGTGAATGCATCCCTCCGTGATAGGGAGCTGCGTTGGGCTCTACTGACGGATACAAAACGGTCCGTCCAGGGGATAGGAGCATGCTAAAGGCCCCAATGGAGACTAGAGGCAGGCAGCGCGGGGGGTGACTGCATGATATAACGGGTATCAATGCTCGACGACCATGAAGAAACATTGTGTTTGTGCTGCAAAACTCGGTTTCATGCAGCGGCATGTCATTTCATCTGTGTTCCCTCGCCCTGCATCATCTTGAATTAGCCACATGTGATCCAGTTTCTCTCAGCAGATATGTGAGCTGGGCCTTCGAAAGACCTGAAGCAATGGCGCCTACTCTTCAATCAGGGGGACATTGTCACTTCCAGAACCATTGGCATCTGTATATGCTGAGGTCCCTAGAGCACAGAGAAACACAGCGTAACAAGTCGGTGAATGTGAACAAATCTTGACCCATTTTGCCTACCCTGTCTACGCCCAAATCCCAGACAAATTACAGCTAAATCAGTACAAAACACCAACATCCAGCTCCGTGATTCCCATATAATTAAGCCGCAGCCACACCGCTTGGGAGCAGCTTTGGCGCCGTTGGTCTCAGAACGCTTCTCCGGGTCTGGTCTTTGCTGTCTACGTTATACTTGAGCTTGACACCCATTGCGGCAAGCTCAACATCCAGGTACTTGAGCGCACCAGGGACCACCACCATGGTGGTGTTCTCTCCACCAATCCACTGAATTCCTTGCCCGTCCTCCCAAATTTCGCCATCTAGCTTCATAAGGTCCAGGTCTTCAATCTGATCCAAACGTTGTGCGCAATTTCGGCAGCGGACAGTGCCAACTTGTTTCCGCTTGCCGATGAACGGAGATACCGTCGGCTGCACGGCCAGGAAAGACCCACAGTCTCGGCAGATCCAGGACTTTGAGTAGTCGGAGCAGTTGAGCAGGCGATCCTGGAGCAGGAAGGCTGTACCGTGTGCCAGTAGAGCATCGCGCTCCATTTCTCCCACACGGATACCACCACCCTTCTTACGGCCCTTGATCGGCTGCCCGGTTGTCGGCACGACTGGACCAGTGGTACGGACCTGGTACTTGTCGTTCACCATGTGTCTCAGTCTCTGGTAGTAGACAACACCAATGTAGATGTCACACATGAACTCTTCGCCCGTGATTCCAGAGTACATGGGCTCGTTTCCGTGATAGTTGTAGCCCGCCTTCATCAGTTGGTGTCCAAAGTAGTCGGCCGCCATGTTCTCCTCGCTGAATTTGAAGGGCGTCGAGTCCTGAGCAAGGCCATGCAGTGCACCCGCCTTGCCTGCAAGAGACTCGACAAACATACCGATTGTCATACGCGACGGGAAAGCGTGGGGGTTGATGATGACATCAGGCTGGATACCAGTCTCAGAGAAGGGCATGTCGACAGCAGGCCACTTTTGCGAGCAAACACCCTTCTGACCGTGACGAGAAGAAAACTTGTCACCAATAACGGGGGATCTGGGAACCCGAAGCTTGATCGAGAGAGTTTGGAGGGGCTCGTTGCCAGTGTCACTGCCAATAACACGAACTTCCTCAATGAAGGCATCTTCAGCCTCCTTGTACCGTTCCCAGTGCGTGATACCGTCCCGGTTCACCAGCTTGCCCGTGTAGTCGGCCGAAACGGTATACCAGGCAGCGATAATATCACCTTCCCTTACCAGCCGCCCAACATACGGCAGTCCATCCTCATCGAGCATCTCCCGATCAGACGCCCGGATGGGACTTCCCGGAGCAAACCCAAACATCTTGTTAATAGTCTTGGAGCTGCGTGTCCTGGAATCATCCTTGAGAGAGATCTTCTTGGTCTTGTAAATTGTACCGTGGCCAAAGCCTCGCTCGTGTGCTGATTTGTTGATAATCATGGCGTCGTCCATGTCGTAACCGGTGTAAGAAATGACTGCAACCACGGCGTTGAATCCGTTGGGAAAGTTGTCGAAACCATAGGTGTTATGCAGTGGTGATCGAACGACCGGTGTTTGGCCGGTCTGAATACGGTACATCTTGTTGTCCGTCCGGTGCGCGAGTGCTGCGCCTGGTGTGCCCATAGTTTGCTTACCCATCTGACATTGGTACATGTTACGGGGAGATTGGTTGAAATCGGAAAAGGGCGTCATGTTGGCCAAAATGGAGAGGATGTTGGTGGGATCAAACTCAACATGAGTTGAATCGCCAGGAACAATTTCTTGTTCCACGCAAGCAATCGACATGTAAGGCTGTTCGTAAGGACCCACGTAGTCCTCCTTGTTCAGAGCAAGGTACTTCACAGGCCGAATCATCCTCGACGTGTTAGACGACATGTAGATACCTGGGTACGAGCCACCATTGGAAGAGGGAACATAGCCAATCTCAAGCTCGAGAGGAATTCCGTGGCCGCCCTCAACCTTCAACTGTCGCAGAGTGTCAGCGAGAGGCTTAGCATTCTGCGGAGCACACCAGCCTATAACCTTGCCATCGAGCATTACCACAACGCTTTCAGTAGTGGCGGCTGAGGAATAGTTGTTGACTCCAAGCTCCAGTAACACTCCAGGAACGGCTGAGGCATCAGCGGCTTCCGTGGTGATTTTGCACTTGTGAGCAAAATGATTCAACAAACCACAGGGAGAACCATCTGGAGTATGGACGGGGCAGAGGAAACCCCAAGATTCTGGCAGCAACTTACGGACTGTAGTAGTCTTGAGCTGCGCGAAGAAACTACCACGATGGACCATGCGGAAGTGACTGATGAAACGAAGGAAGTTGAGCTTTTCGGCCACGACGGTAAAGCCAGACACTTGCTGAAGATCAAGACCAGAAGGACTAAGCAGATTGCCCGTCGACAGGAAGTACTCCAAAGCGTTACCGATGTTCTCGTTCGTCTTGCGGAAGATGGCAATGGGGAAGTCCTTGGCGAAACTAGGGGAGGTAAACGAGACGGTAGGGTTGCGCCTCAGATAATCACGCAGAGCTCCCCTCAACGAAGTCGACAGCAAGTCCTCAAGTCGCTCCTTTAAGATCATGCCGTATAGGAAACCGCCGAGCAAGATTTCTTGATTCTGGACGGCGTCAGGATTGTCAACGGCACAATCGCCGGCGACAAGGGCATAGAGCTTTCGGCACATGAACAAAAGCATTTTAAACTTGTCCATGTCCTGCTCCTCTGTGACATCGTTGCAGCCAAGGTGAACAAGGACCACCTTGCGAAGAAACTCGGTGCCGACCTCATAATCGGTCATAGTTTCTGGCACGCCAAGCACCACCCGGAATTTCTGGCCGAGATAGGCTCGCGTTTGGCGTTTGGTGTATTTCCCGTAGGTCTTGTATGTGCGGAGGAGAAGCTCGACGCGATCCGTTAAGAATGTGTTCTCCACCCCCTTAGAGGTAGGTGGTCCGACCAAGCACTCGAAAATCTCGCGATCATTAGTCTCAACAAGTGCCTTCAAGATCATCATGACGGGCACAAGATACTCGTTCTTCCTCCAGGAAAATCTGAATGTGACATTGCCATCGTTAAGGTAATGAAGCACATTGGTCTGCGAGGTTTCGTCTGGCCGGACTGATCGTACTATGATACCGTGCGGTGTGTAGGAGGGACCTCGGTTTGTGAAACTGGGACGAGTGATTGCCAGCGGGAAGTTTCTCTTGTTCATGAGCAGCAGACGGATGATCTTTTCGATACCGTTGATGATGAAGTAGCCGCCCAATTCCTCCGACTCTTCTTTCCTCTCGACGAGCTGAGCAGGGCTATTGTTTTCCAAGTGACACTTATTGGACTGTACATTGTCAGGATGCGTTAGACGAGACCCAGAAAGCTAGGCCGAAGAAGGGGGAGCCAGCCTACCTTGACCATAATGGGCATTTGCCCCAGCTCACGAATAAACTCGTGAGCATCTCCATCGTTGACACGGTACTCAAGAACGGCTGTGAGTTTGCCGCGGTAAGAGGCATGCCGCTCTCTGCACTCGGCCGGAAAGATCTCCCGCCTCTTTGCGAACTTGTTGGATGGTGGAACCTGAGCCTTTTGGAGAGTGACACTCTTGTAGCGAACCGTCAGCTTGTTTTTGCCGGCGGGGCCAGCCCTTTCGTCTCCATCGAGGAACGTCTTGGTCCCTATCTCGGCAATCGCATGGTCGAGCAGACTTGGCTTGCCATCGTTGCGGAAGAGGGCGTTGAAAGCCTCGATATGTGGGTTGACAGCCTCTTGAAGGGCTGGGTATGCGGTTTGATCGGTAGGGGGGTTACGAAACAGCTTTTCTCGGCGAAGTGTGTGGTACCCGTGCTCCCAGGTTGTGTCGGTCCGTTGGGGGGCCATTTTGGTTGGTGTCGAGACACACAATCTAGTGTCGAAAATCGAGACTCTTTAGGTTGGTGGTCACCAATCGAGGAATTGACAACAATCCTCGTCAATGCCGGTAGTGGGCTGATTAAGCGCTCATAATATGATGTGTGGTGTTTGGGATTGTTGGGCGACGAAGCAGCACGTGTCGTGGTGGTGTTCGGCCGCTTGAATGTCTAGGGAATGGGATTCGCGCCTGCGCTTGGTGGTGAGTGTTGTGCTGCACTGAACTTTTTTTCTGCCCACCTTCTTATCGCTTATCAGACGAACACTGCCAAGAAAAGCAATGCGACAGGGATCATGCTGTGGAAGCTACTACAGTGGGGCAATTGAATTCCGAATACTGAGACGAAATACACGTTTGACGATTTCGAGACAACCTCAAAACTCTGGTTGCATTCGTAATCCGTCTCCAGGTTAAATCATATACCGAATCGTTGAATTTACAAGATGTTTGGTTTGCAGTTCAAGGCTCGCGCAACAGATTTCGACAGATGGAGTAATCTCCAGATCTTTAATATCTCAGCCTGGAAACTTTCCACAAGATCAGTCATGGTGAAAGTCTAATAGTTACAAATTGAACTTTAAATATGGGCGCATCAATCTCTTCAGATCATCAAGAAGGAGACTTTCGCCCGACTAAAAGTCGCAAAAGACAGGTTGGATGGTTTTGACAAGGTCACCGAAAAGTGACGACATCTGGTCAAATATGTCTGGCTTTCTATCGAGCTTCCGAAATATGATTGCTTGTGATGCTCGTGACCTGCGACTGTGCGTTACCTCTTCTCCGCAGGCCGGGTTTATCCAGGTGATATTATCCAAGAAACTCTCACCTCCCTGCTTCTGATTCTTAGCAAATGGGAACCTAGTAGGGGACTTGAAGTCGATATCAATGTTCACTTGCCAAGTGACTTAGAGCATAGCTTTAGATATACTCGGGTTGACCCAGACATCCGCCCTGGGTAAGAACCGAACCGTCAAATATCTATCGTCGACAAAGATCGTTTTCATGGTTAGGAGGGTGGCAGACCAATCCGACTTCCATCGTCTGATAGTCTCACGAGATTATTCACCCAGATGTATTCTGACCCCTGGAAAGCGACGAGACCGTCCGTCCTCAGGAAGGTCCCTTCAATACCGGCTATAACTAGCCTCAGGGTGCGTCGGCCGACGAGATGCGAATAGATTAGCAGGAATGACTTCAGACGCTTTGTCCATCGCCTTCCTAATCTGCAACAGATTCACTATGAGCCTTGGAGACTGCTGGAAGGTAATACACCACAAGGCAAGCAAACCCAACCCTTACATTTGTTCAGAAATATAGTCATGCTGATTTAGTGATGCATCGGACAATACAGGACTGCACAGCATGGCCACCGATGACAATCTAGACAGAGTGGTTGTCTTCAGCGAGTTCAACGAGGACTACGACGCCGCCCGGCGTGCGGAAATACACAGCTGGAGTATGTCTACGTCAAGACAGCCAAACTTTCGTACCGCATCACCAAAGACTGGACAAGCTTTTGCCAAGCGCTATCGCAACCCCATCCGTCTCTCACTATCATTTACATCGGATGCCAATGATTTTTTCCGAGCCTGCCTGCCCGACTAGGTTTGGATGGGATTGACCTCTCTCGCGCTCATGTCTCAGTTCTTGGCTCCAGGCGAGGACCCCAAGGCAATCAACGACATGCTCGAGAAGGCTGGCACATGGCGCTACAAATGCTGAAGCTGAACGTCATGGGGCTGTAGAACGGCAAAAGGGCCTCGCCTGTGTCTTCCGGTACCAGGCATGTGGGGATCGTGCAGTTCAAAGGGCGAGAATCACATGGCGAAGCACCTGGCCCCTGAACTTGGAGCCCTGTGTGCCGGGCCTGGGAGGCAGTGGCAGTCAAACGTGACCAGCGGGAGGGAGAGCTCGACGTCTTCGAAGACTCGGAGATCCTGTATTTTGGGAAGGACAAGACCAGGTCTCACGAGTATGCGATCCATTACTTACAGCATGTGAGCGAGGTGATCCGCCCGGTGTCGTTGTGGTAGATTAGGTATGAGTCGCAGTTCCTGGTTGGCAAGGACCAGTAGGAGGCCTAATAATAGCCGTTGCTATAGGAAGAAGGCCGGAGACCTACTGGAGAAGATATCCGGTTTATCAGGCTTGTGTACTGGCCCGTCTGACATACCGGCTGCCTGCCTGTCGAGTGGTCGACGAGTCCTATGACGAATCTTATGGGTCTGTTGCTGTGGTCGCAGTATCAAGGGGAAGATATTCGCCTAGTCCGGTGGCTATCTTTCATAGAATACCACAAATACTTTTCATACCGTATATCATTTACAAGTTTGCATCGTTGGTGTAGCGTTGCAATTTGCTGCCGCCGTTGGGCTTTCTCGGCAGAGGGAAACCTGGAAGTTTTTGATGGCCCAATCATGGTGAGGTTGATGGTGACCTCTTTAAGAGACTCAACTGCTTGGTGTTGCTTGCATCCTATCCCGAGGTCACCTTAAAAAGCGTTTGTGTTGCTCTCAGATAGCACCCACGTCCGAATATGCATACATGGGTCCTGTGCACACGCCGCGAAGCTGTGTGTAAATGCTCATGTGGTATAGCACACAGTGAGAAGTCACCGTAACGTTCCTACCGTTGGCGCATGAGGTAGGCCAAACATTAGGTAACCAACATCAACTTGAGATCTTGAGGTGTCAGCATATCTAGAGGCACACATAAGTAGAAGCCATATCTCTTCCAAGAGCCAGCGAGTACCGGCCTGTGCAGCTGTCAAAAGAGCATGAAGGCTCGTACAAACACACCCCTGCCATCATATAAGTGGTGTAAAAACGCCATCCCGTCTGCAGCGTTCCAGACAGAGATCCCTCTTCGTTCAGACAGCGTTATTTGTTTTAAACGATTAGATATCTAATAAGTGCTTTTATACTTACATAGATAGAACCAGCTCTATGGAATGCAAATCCCAAATCCAGAGACGCATATACTGGATGCTCAATGGCTTAAACAGCATTGTAATTAGCATGGCCTGGATCGATCTTGTCTTGATCACAACTTCCATCAGGTGCACCGGAGGTAATTAAGGTTTAGGTTGGAAGGCAACTTCACACCCCCCGTTGCGATCGCGGGGCAGTCGCGGGTAGCCTGGTAGGTGGTGACCTCTACACATCCATCCACCATATTTGCTATTTTCTTCTTGCACCGAACCTCATCCATCAGCTTCTTCGTTTCATGCTCGTCAATACCATGCTTGTTGGATAGATGTTTTTTTATTAGCACACTACATCCAGACTTACCCTTGACGGCACCCCCTGCTGCACTTTGCCGGCCGTGTGTCCTTTCTGCCCCCCGCGCAACCGCTCGCTGCCGCCGCCGCTTGGCCCCCAGACTTTGAGGACTCAGCGCAGCACTGACACCTCCTGCAACCCGGTCGATCTGAGCCGCCGCTTTTGCCCATTGATCACAGACGACCGTCTCGTCCTGCCGACATCTTTCCTCTGCCTCTTGTCCTCGTCGTCCAGCTGCTGCTGCTGCCGTTCCGCCCCCAGACGGCGCAAACGAATGAAACCCCGGTCATAGCCGCTGTCTTGTTCTACATTACCAGGGCACCATCATCAAGTCTTCACAGGCACGAAAGGCACGGACCACAGCTTGAGGTGACTGCACTACCGTTACCCATATTTGGTGTTCCCCGGTGCCATCTTCCAGTGCCTTGTGTGGGCCGACCTGATCGCTCACCCGCACCCCGCGTCTGGCTTCTCACCGATCACAAAAAGGAATTCATTCTGTTTCCCATCTGTTGCGAAATTGCAACAACTCTACGGACTCAGGTCATACGAGACATTATCTTCCTAATTTTGCGCCGCCAGGGGCCCTCTCTGAGCCCAGCGGCCTACTTAAAACAAGCCCAGTCAACCTCCAGCTCTTCTTTACCATCTACAAAACGGCCCTGCTCACCTATTAAACCACTACGTCAGGTCCACTTGCCACGATTTGGACTTTGCCCTGGAGATCACGCTATATCATTTTTCTCTTGGACATCGCGGCATCGTTGACGAATCATGGCGGGGCTATTCAAGCGAGTGTACGACTGGCTGTTACGGACCTTCTGGTAAGCTGCGCGTGTTATGCATCCCGCGCCTCCGAGCTGCTTGCGGGGCTCTCCCGTCTCAGAGCTCGTCGACGACGGCGCCGACACATCAAGACCCGAAGCTAACTAGCCCTCAGGGCTACCGAAATGGACGTTACAATGATCGGGCTGCAGAATGCGGGCAAAACATCTCTGCTCCGGGTGCTATCGGTAAGTGAGGACCGAGACCTACCTTACAGGTGATTGTGATGCTGACAACCATATTTTGAGAACAGGGTGGAGAGTTTGCCATAGAGTAAGTTGTCGACCACTAAGCAACCTTCCCATCCCATCCACAAGTTCGATACGACCTCTTGTACTCAGTTTTCTCAATTTCCCACCCGCTGATCCTTTCTTGCAGCTCGATACCGACGGTGGGCTTTAATATGAAGCGGTTGCAACGAGGGCATGTGACGCTCAAGTGCTGGGACCTGGGTGGGCAACCCCGCTTCCGTCCAATGTGGGAGCGATATTGCCGGAATGTCAACGCTATCGTCTTCATCGTCGATATTGCGGATGTGGATGTGCTTCCCATGGCCCGCGAAGAGCTACACTCATTAATGAGCCAGCCAAGCCTTGATGGCATCCCGTTGCTTGTTCTCGGAAACAAGTCCGACCTTCCAAACAAGCTCACTGTGGATGAGCTCATCGACGCCATGGACCTCAAGAACATCGCACATCGCGAGGTGTCGTGCTATGGCATCTCTGCAAAGGAGGAGACCAATCTGGAGGCGGTTCTTCAATGGCTGATGAAGTTTGCCAACAGGTGAGCCATCACATTCCTTAACATGTGCCTTTTGTCATCCAAGGCATCTGGCGAGGTTGGATTCAGTTGGCTTGTGTGCTGCGTGGGCTAGAAGGGACGCCTGTCTTGTCGTGTTCGCCTGGTCGTGAGGGACGGGTTCATCTGGGCGGCGACGACCGACTCTAAGAACTGACGTTCCAACTCGCAGCAAGAAATGATTTCGTTCTTTGATATGCGACACATTACCCGGCGCCCAGCTGGGTTCAGACAGGAGCCGCAAGGCTAAGGGGCATGATTAGCAACATAACCCATACAGCAACATGTGAAAGTAGCGCCTGCCACTTTTTTCGGAGCAGTGGGATGGATGAAAGGGGCTATTAGCAGGCCAGGGCGTTTTCTTTTTTTTCTGAAAATATGTGCGTATCTCGGGGAAGAAGGAACTGGCGCGAAGCCTCGGTGTATTGGATAGGTCGTGTATCTTTTGTGTCTTTGTTGCGTTGCTGTCTTTTGGAACTACCACCACATCTAATCCTTTGACGACGTATGATGATGATATGGCAAGCAAGCGGGTTGCTGTTATCTCGTGCTGTAATAATAGTGTCCTTCTGCGCGTATCTCAGAGCAACCTTCTGGAGAGAGTGAAGTGTGCCAAGCAATGGCATGTGTGACAAGGAGCGCGCGCTGTGCCTGGAGGGTAGGAGGGGAAATCGAAACCAGGGTAGGTGGGTGGTGGGGAAGGGCGCTTAGAAGTGAGAATGCCGATGGGGATTGATCCTGAGTTTCGACTCTCAAGAACTCTAACAAAAAGGAAGACTCAAGGAGGGTGTCATAGGAAAAGGAGACGTGAAAGGGAAAAGAGAACGGGACTCAAAAGTCTTTAAAACATGCCTCTCATAAATGTAATGTACACAGACCCAATTTTAGTTTTTGAGGAGAGAGAGGGACACCCTATTGACGTGGGAAGGTGTGATTGGCTGGAGTGGTTTTCACCACTCACACACCTTCGAGGAACCACAAAAGCAGTAGTGGATTGACTGACACGACACTGGGGTTTGGCATCTCAGCTGGCGGGCGGCAGCGCGCACGCTTGAGAGATATATTGAAAAAGGGTTGCGGGAGAAAGGGAGAAAGATCGATTCGGTTTCGTCCTATCTTGTTTTGTTCTGAATTTTGGACAGGTAAATGCCGTTTTTATACTAGTGTATCTCTCATTTCAAGTTTGCCTAAACAGAGCGGGAGAGTCTATTTTACATCAAGTGATTGACATATCTGCGTCTCGGTGTTGTTCTTGATGCCTTATGGTTCCTAGTTTGTCTGTGAGATGTATTCGTAAGTGGTATCAGCTATTCACCATTCTTGGCTCACCTGAAATAAACTGTTCCTAGGAGTTGGAAAAGAAGAAATGGGGATGGGTCTACTGGATGGATCGAGCAATGCGCCTGGTGGATGAGATACTGGGCCGACGTCACTGCTTTTGTCGAAGAAACTGAGAGAGAAACCGAAACCCGACTTGGAGTGCGTGTTTGATCTTGGATTGGTGTTCTACCCTCAAGTCTCCAAGCTGGTCAACGTACCCAAACCCCCTCTACGCTCTCACATTGACTCGTGATTCCTCCCTCATCCTCCCCAGATGCGCCTCGGAACAGATAAATGCGAAGTTGGTGAACACGGATAGCATTGGGGACCCTCGGTTTTCTTTTTGGGAAAAACCAACGATCATTTGAGCTGCCTCTATACCCGAACTCCCCCTCCCTTTTCGTCGCTGAACATAAAAAACGGTGCCTGAGTTCACATGATCCACAAAACAGACTCCCGTCGTGAGGTATCGTAAAGGTGGGTCAACAACAAGAAGACTCCGAGTCTGATTCCTATCTCGGCCGGGGGGAACAGCCACCAAACATAAGCGCGGCAGCCCCTCGGCAGGCCATCTCTTCGGTAAGAGGCCAAATATCGACTCGTATTCTGCCCAATGCAATGCCGAACGCCGTCCGTGTCCACCCGAAATCCTCCGCTTCCCCAAATGACCAAACGAACCACCGCTTAACGGTAAGACTTCTGGAATCTGGAGCGGGCACCCTTACCACCGAACTTCTTGGGCTCGCACCGACGGGGATCGGCGACGAGGAGGCTGCGGTCGAACTGGATGAGGGAGCTCTTCAGGACGTTCTTGGTGTGCTCATCGATGTACTTGGCATAATAGGCAACCTGAAAGTTCAAATGTCAGTCAATCATGCTCCGGACGCGGTCTTCGAGTCTCGCTCGTCGTTTCGATGTTTCGGGACAGCACGTACAACAGCCTTGGCAATCTGTTTCCAATTGTTAGCAAAATTTGTCCTTATTCCTATTCTGTAATTTTCTGCGAGGTGATAACGTACAGCCTGGCGCACAGCGTAAACCTGCGAAGTGTGACCACCACCAGCGACCTTGATCCTGATATCGATGGCGGCGAAGTTCTCGGTGCCGAGGATGAGGATGGGCTCATAGAGCTTGGCCCGGAGGATCTCGGGGGCAAAGAGCTTCAGAGGCTTGCCGTTGACCTTGATGAGGCCACGACCCTCCACAGCGCGAGCGACGGCTGCAACGATGGCGATGGTTAGCGATCTCGCCCTCGGGGGTTCCTTTCGACAACTTTGGCAGGGCAATAAAAAATCGTCATACCTGTGGCATTCTTCTTCTTGCCAAACACCTGGACGGCCTTCTTTTCGTTCGCCATTTTGAGTTGCTGGCAAGAATGACTTCCTGTTGTTAGTTCGGGCTGGCTCAGCAGGCTGTGATTTTTCGGCTTCAGCTTGTCAAAATTTGTGTGTGGAGGGGGAAATCGAGATGGGGCTAGCGCACCTGCGCCAGCCAGTCACGTGGCTTTAGTGTGGCTCTTGCAGAGACTGTGGCTGGAAAGTTTGGGCCCACTTGCTCTCCGGGGCTTCGCCCCACTTCTGCCGTAGGGTCCGGCGCCGAATTCACTTTGAACCCATACTTCCCGGCAACGTCCCCGTGACCCCATCGATTCCAGTCGCCGTCATGCACCCCACTGTCTCCGGACGAACTGGACATACTCCGTCTCCTACGTTCAAGGTATCGAGTACATTGTTGAAGGCATCCTTCCCTGTGGGAGCTGTTTTACAGACGCCCAAGTAGATTGTCACGCCTCTCAATCTTCTCATATTCCCCAACATTTGGAATTCGGTGTCTTTATATTGTACTGTATAACAGGGTTGTATAAAAGAAGGCAATTACTATGACGTGAATATTATGATTAACAAATTCGTCTTGAGTACAAACGTTTCTTTGGATGTTGTGCTTGTTGTGCCAAGGGATGACGATTTGGATCAGCGACGTTGGACAATCTCTCTGATCAAAGTGTTCAACTCCAACATGCTGTCATCACCGTGAGGCCAAACGAGCGTATGGAAGCCGTATAGAGTAAATATCTCACACCGAGCGCAACACTGTTGAACCACCGATCCCTCCAGGTTGTTTCCGAGCTCGGTTCTCAACAAGACATTTGGAATCGCTGCATCAAGGCGATTTGGAAGTTGCCCGCAGTTTCGGAAAGAGATGGAGTGCTTCCCCAAATAGGGCGCCCAAGCATGGCGTATTGTGGTCGTCACCCAAGATCTTGGAGATAGCTTGGCAGGCTGCCTCCATTGGCCTCATTGGGCAAGTCATGGGAACAAATGGAATCTTATTGGACCTCAGCCACCTCAGACCACGTTATCAGTCATGATTATCAACGTGCGCCGAGAAAGTCCCACGGTGCAGTTTCCGTTTTTCGATTCAAGGAGGCGCAGCGGGATCATCTGCTCCCGCAACCTTTCCTTCAGAAGTCTGCTTCGTCCTCCGTTCCCAGGATCCACAGTGCTGAAACTTCGATTGGCCAACACGTCACTCACTGTCAAAGTGTGCCTGTCTTCTTTGTTCATCTATTCCCGCCACCCCTCTGCCAACAAAAACCTAGAACACATCGTCATTTAGCACCACCGACATCACCACTCGCAGCAGCAACTTGGTTTTTTGGAATCTACGTCGATACTTTTTGACTCCGTGCATTCGCAATATTTACAAAAGCATCACCGATTGGGATTGAAACAGCGATATACAATAGCCACAATGGCTCCGCTTGTTTCCGATCAACTGGAGAAACGCCAGTCAACGTGAGTCGCGACCTTAATTCACCCTGCGCAAATCAATTGCACTTTTGCTAACTATCCTCTGTCAGCTGTCCTTCAGGATTTTATTACGAGAGGGGTACCTGCTATCGCTACAGCACTTGGAACTGGTGGGGAAGATGGGTTTTCGCTGGCCTCGCGGTCCTCTTCGTCCTTTTGGTCTTCGCCATGCTCTTGTATGTTTCCCGGCTCCCCTGTTTGCTGACGCATAACATATCACTAACAGCTTCTCCCAGCCGTAACTCCCGCCGCAGAAGAAAGCAAGGCTCTCAACCACTCTACGGAACAGGCTGGATGGCGCCCGCACCGCAATACTACCCCCCACCTCCTCAGTATTCCGCCCAGGATCAGAATCCCGCTCCTCCCGGCGGGTACAAGTACAACGGAAACGATGGCTATTACGGGAACCCTCAAGCCGGCAGCAGTCAATATGGCAGCCCGGGTCCCTACGGTAACCAGCAAGAGGGCATTCAGCTTCAGCAACCCGAGCATACCTATCACCGTGGAGGTGACGCCGATTACGCCCCTCCTCCCGGACCCCCGCCCAATGCTGCCACCAAGCCTTAAGGGGTCGGAGTTCTGATTTCGCGTTGTTGTTTTGTCAGATAAACAAAGGAATGGATTTCTGGTCATGGCGTTCAGGGTGACTTTGGGTAAGGGATGCTGTTACACATTCCTGAAGGAAGGTTTACATTTAGGAAAGGGAGAAGGATAAATGAAGATTGGAGATGATCCCTCGTGCTATACCCCGTTTATGATGGCAACACTTTCCTTTTCTGTCACTGTTAGGTACGCAAATACGTTGTCTAAAGAGAAGCTAATTAATGCATGGAGTTGGTTTCATATGAATATCATATCTTACCGTGATAACTGGCTGTTGTGTATGATATCATCGTGCTAGTTGAGTCGATTCAGGTCAGACGGAAAATAAGGGGCAGAGCCTGAGTTGTGAGTTCAGGCAGGGTTCTCCCAGAGAGCTTCCCATGTGCGATGACTTGGGCCGACTCAAAAGCTTCAATCTAGACAAACAGCAAGCTGTAACTGTGAGTGGCGTATAAACAGTATTTACGGAGCGGCGTATGTATAGGCTTTCTAAGTAGGTTAGCTGTGGTGGTGGTGATGGCCCATTTGCATTGCGATGCTTACACTTATTGTCCCTTGGACGGGCAGGCCGTCATTTTCTCTATGTTTCATTTTGAGATTATAAGCCGCCCTTTGTTTTTTCATCTTCTTGAGCTTTAGAAAGCTGTTTGAACGTCTCACCTCATAGCGCCAGACTTTTCAACGATCTGAAGGGGAGTGGTGTCGAAGAAGTTCTGATATGAGTGATGATTTTCAAGGTGAGTCAGTCGACCCTTGGATGAGGTCCATGTCCCACATCGCGATCACTGCGGCGGTGATTTTGACGAAGGGGTAGTGTTGAGCGATGCAACTCTGTAAATCTGATGCGATATGGTGAGATGAAATGAAGTTTATGAGCTGGGCTGACGACGACGGGAGACGTGTACACAACGCTGTAAATGCGTGTATAAAAAGAAGTGTTGCTGCGTGGGAGATGTGAAGGGAGACTTCCAACGGCAGCATGTACCGAGTGGCTAATTTTTACAGTATACAATCTGGAAGGCTAGGGACGGAACGGCGGGAAGCTCGCTTTGACGATCCTGATTTGATGGTGTTGCAAGCACGCAAAGCGGATGAAAATTACAGGGGGTTGAGGGAGGTGAAATTTGGGCCGGCAGTCGGAGGGTGAACCCCGCCTTGGCTGAGAGGTCACTTTGAAAAACCCAGCCTTGAGTAGAGGAAGTATTAGCTAATTTTCAGAGAAATCGTAAATGTATAAGGAAGAGAGAAGGCTCGCCGCGCATAAAGATAAAACCGCTGGTAGGCTGAAAAAGTGCAAGAGGAAGGACTGCGAATCCAGTGACGATTGGACCCTCTTTGACCCCCGTCGGCCGCAGGGATCAAGGCCCCATTGGTACCTGCAGCTTGCTGGCGCCAAATGAACGAAGGGCCCGGGCCAATGCGCTCGTGGGATTTCCCTCGGGGCACTTTTTCTTTTCTCCAACGGGAAACCTCCTCCTAGTCCTGCCTCTCCTGAGCCAGAGGGCTGACAGCGCCCACTTGGTTTCATGTCTCCCTGAAGTGAGACGAAGCAGAACCACTCCTTTGGACATTGTTCATCCTGTCTGTCAGGTCGTCTTCCAACATTCTTTGAATCTGGACTTTGGCCATTTCACTCTCTTTTCTGCATAATCCGCGTTTGTTTCCCCAAGTCCACTCTTTTTATGACTAGTCAGTTACCGACATAGCATTGCCGCCCACATCACTACTCTGCCCATTGAGGCCGTTGATGATTGTTGCCTCGATCGCGTTACCACAACCACCTTCATTTTCAGCATTTGCCTTGCTACGACTGCATTTACCATAACCAGAGAACTGGCAACCAGATTCAACGCGCAACGGATCAATTGACAGTTTTACTCGCTTTATTACACTGGGAGGGAACGGGGAACCAAACAGAATCACGCACAGAATTTCAAGACGATCATACACGCGCGACAGCCAACCGCACCATGGAGTTGTAGCGCTCACTACCTACTACGAAGCACATATTATCGACATTACTCGCGCTACCCGAGTTTATTCGATACCGTGCGTTCTCTGCGAAGGGGCCCTTAACACTACCAGCGGGGCCCTTCATTTCCTAAGCTGGAACAACCCACCAGTGCTTTGACATAACTATTTTCAAGTAAGAAAGGGCAGGTTTTCACCATTTGCAAGGAAAGATGCCTACGGTAGACATGGCTATGAGGAGGAGTGTGGGGGAAGGCTTTGTAGAATTGTTGGCTCGCGCGATTCATCCTGCTCTTCTGCGGAGGAATCTTGAGGGACAGATCGGCGATGTCCGGACGGCGTTTTCCAGTTGGGACAATTGTATGGCGCAAGCATATTGCAAGTAGGTTGTTTCCTCTGCTGCCAGGTTATGGGTGTGTTGCTGATATGTTGCTGTCTAGATGGCCAGCAATCGGGCTCATGATCCTTGGGGGCATCATTATCTTCTCAGTGATATGGTGCATTATCCGCTGTGCGTGCTGCGCCAAATCATGCTGCTGCTCGTGCTTCAAATGTCTCCAGTGCTGCGGTAACTGCTGCGGGTGCTGTGACCCTCCGAGGGGAGACAGGAGCAAGTATCTTGACGAACCGTATATCCCACCAAACCAAGGTTACAAGTCACAGGAGCCTATGCACCACGGATATGATAGCCGCCCTGCTGCCCCCCCTGTTTTCAATGCCGGTCCTGTGGGTGGTGGATATGCCGCTTCAACGGGCGTAACAACCAAATCACCGGCCTATCCCCAGTATGCCGAATTCGATGTCAGCAAAAATAAACCTGGAAATGAAGATGCGCTTCCCGAAATGCCGAGTTGGGAGGGTGCGGAAAGCAAAAAGATTGTGCTGGAAGAGGAGGAGGAGGCCGTTGAGATGAACCAGTTGAAGAAACCAGAAGCCAACGCACCAAACGCGCAAAGCCCAACCATGATGAATGGAGTCGCAGCGGCAGGTGTGATGCCTGGGCGTGGCTCTACAAGTCCAAACCCAGGCAACAGAAGCCCATATGGCCCGCCAGGCGTTGGGCCACAATCTAATGGATACTTCCCACCGGGGGCTGCTGCCAATGATCCGTATAACCAGACTGCGCAGAGCTATAACCAGCCTGGGGGTCCTTATGGACAACAGGGTCAGGGGCACGGTATGGCTGCAGGTGCAGTGGGCCCAGGACATAGGTCTCCTGGCAATGGCGGCGTTGGATACGGACAGCCGGGCTACGGGCAACAGGGTTATGGACAACAACAACAACAACAACAACAACAACAACAACAACAAGGTGTGACTCCTCAACACACAGGAGCGGGCGGATACGACAGCTATGGTGACATCTACGACAGCTACAGCACGGAAGCGAATCAGCCATATGGTGGTGCTCAAGAACTAGACGGGGGCAGTTATGGCCAACTCCCGTCAGCGCAATCAACCGGGCCTCAAGGAGGTTATGGAGAAGCTTACGGTCAAGGTCCAAGACGGACACCTGGTCCTCAAGCTGAGGTCGGATACGGCGGTTCGAACCAAAGGCGGACACCAGGTCCGCAGAGAGATTACAACAGTGGCTATGGTGGAAGTCCAAGACGCTCTCCAGCGCCCCAAGATGGCTACGATAACAGCGGTTATGGTGCGCCCCCCCCAGCATACGGCAACGGCCAAGACAGACGGTCACCTGGTCCTCAACAAGGATACGGCCGCCCACCTCCCAACAGACAGTACTCCTTATCCGACTCTCGCGGTCCACAGCGTCAATACTCCGGCAACGACACGAGTTCTTCTTCCCAAGGACGTAATAATGACGTGGGAGGATTTGACTTCAGTTCAAGCTACAGCCGGCCGCCCCAACAACAGCAGCAGAGCAGCGGGTACGGCCGTCCTCCGCAAGCACAGCAGAACAGCGGATATAGGCAACCAACGACCCCGGTTGTGGAGGAGCAGAGTGCGACGTATCCGGGGTACAAGCCTTATTCACCCGGCCCTCCAACTGAGATGTAGTAGCGATTTGCGATACCCAACCTATCTTCGTATAAATACAATGTACCGTACAGTCATATATGAAAGTTTAGGTACCTACAGCTGAGTTTGCAGAGCGGGGGATGGCGTGTTTGATTGAGGATCTTTTTTCTTTTTTTCTTTAGTGGGGTGTGGGCATGATAGATTGTGTGTTTTTTGTTTTATGATTATTGTCTTTCGTTTCATGATGACTTGACGATGTCAATCAGGGGTTGGGTGTTCAAATACCAAGAGCACTTTTACAACGATGAAGAAGAACATTAGATGTTGTAGGGAGTGGGGGTTTTCGATTCGTGCTTGTTTCAAGCAAAGTTGATTTTGCTCACTATTCTGTCAAGGGGGGGAAAGGGAGGAAACAGACCCTGCTGGAATTGTTTTGTGATGGCTGTAATAGTGGTGGTTTGGAGTATTTGGTTTGGAATTGGTTAGAGCAAATCTGCTGGTGGTGATGTTTATTATGGAATGTACTGTACATAAGGGCAACCTACAGGAGAGAGAGAAAGGGAGTGATGATGAAAATACTCGGGTGTGTTTTATTAAACCAAATTGAGAGACATACCTTTTGATTGGCTGGCAGTCCTGCTGGTGTCTTGTGCAAATGGTGTTGTTGTAACATTGTTCTTTTTGGACGAGGTTGGAGTACGCAGCTAGGATCAAGGGCATTGTTGAGCAGCTTGAGTTGTTGAAAAATTTTGTTAGTGATCTTGGGATTTAAGTTTGACGTGAATAACGGGAAAGCATGGGATGGATGGACTGTCCTGCAGAAAAAAGAATAGGCCAAGAGTGGAACGCGGTAGTAGCAGGAAGGGGGTTTGAAGTTGGGAAGGAAGTGCATATTGGACTGCCAGGGTGGGCTGTAAGAGCTGATGTTTAGAATTATAACTCTGGCAGGCCAGTTGAATGGGCCCTGCCGAGTAAGTGGAAGCAACAACCTGAGAACTCTAGGGTTTCTTGGACTGCGCTGTACGACGGTGTGCAATGTCACTGAAGGAAGACAG